>WYDF02106912.1:0-10482 GCA_009867245.2 Adranes taylori
GCGAGGTCTTGGAAACTACCGATTTGACGAATCTGTAGTCTCCAACCATTCCCTGTTTGGGACGGATACAAAAATAATGAGCCAATTATGGACAAGAAAAATTTTTGGAAACTTGCTAGAGTGTATGTCATGAGTTCACTAAAAATTCATATGTTAATTTTATGCACTCTTTTGTGGGAACTGATGTAAATAAATTGTTAACATCAAACAAACTGAGCTATTAAATTTAAATTCTCTAACTGACTATTAATTGTGAGGAATTTTTCATACTATATTTGAACTATAGTTAGTGCTATTTTTAATAGTGTTGTTGAGATGCTTAGATATTTTATGACAACATGAATTGCTAAAAGAGACAACCGATCTAATTGGAATATTAATAAATGTTAAGTTGTTGCTGTTTATGGCCAATTTATGCAGTTTAGGTAATCCATATAATCTCGGTATTTGTGGATTGATAGGTAATATGATGATTTTAAACTTTTCGATTTTTGGTGTACTTTTAGGTTTTTTGTGAATGAAGTATAATAATCTCTCACCACTCGATAATTTACCTCTCTAAACTCATTCTTTGCTTAGGATTTCTCTATAGAATTATTTTACCCACTCTTGTCCATCACCATAATGTAATTACCGTTATTTGCTTTTGCTACCAACAAATCTATTCTTTTAATTTAATTTTTGAGGGATTTAATAATTTCAAAATCTTTGGGCAACCAGTTGTTGGAGTTCCTTCTTTGGTTCAAAGTGTAAGTCGACTCTCTATCAATTTATTTGGGTTATTAACATTCGAAGTTTGTATTATAAGGGGAAAAAGTTAAATATATGGGAAAATTTGGAGATAGTTAAGTAGGAGGAGGATATTCTGAACAAACAAATAATGGGCAACTACAATTTTTTTTTAAATAAAATATTATACTAATATAAAGTTGTTAATCTGTAAATTTATTGAACACGTCAATATATTAAACCAGAGAATAGTAAAGAGCCTTCAATATATCAATGTTTGTTTAATATTTTGTAACGTGGAGATTTGTCCACGTTCCTAGTAAGTTTGAGATTAGAAAGATTGAACATGCAATACTTATAAAAGATACACGAAATTCAGGACGCATAGACCTTGGGAAGAGTTGTTAACAGTAAATATGTTGTATGCTATTGGAAAGGCCGACAAGTAGTAATTAACACTTATAGAATCATTCCAGCTTCTAGTTATGAAGTAACATATAAGATGAATACACTTTAAAAGCATCTTAATTAGTTCAGACTTACAGTATAGAAATAGATTAATTAGTTCAGAATTACAGTATAGAAAGTGGCTTAAATCAAGTCAGGGGTGGTGTAATAACAATAAGTTAAGTGCGCTATGTCAGTATGTAAGTGACCAAAATAATTTAACTGCTAATTGATTCATAATAAATGAATGGATGCTGTGTGGGGTTTATTAGTATAGGTACGAGAAACACATATAATTTGATCGACCTCAATTACGATAAAAGGTAATTAACCTGACAGCAGTATAGACACTTAAGTGGAATACATTGACTAAATGTATTTTACCAGAAGATGAGAGTAGTGAAGATTCTAGAATGTGTTAATTATGTACAAATTAATCTTGACGAAAAATATGCAGATCGGTATGTGGAAGGGAATCAGTTTGTATAAAAACGATGCGCAGTTCTAGTAGTGGGATTGTAATTTTGGGCGTCCACCGAACGTCGTAATGTTCAACTAAGTAGCGAAATAATAATCCGGAATAATATAATATTGGAATAATAACTAAATAAAAAATAAATTCATGTCTAATTAAAGTGTGATCATAAATTTATTAAGTAATTCATTTTGCATTCGTCTAATGTAGCGCGGTACCTAGCATTAATATTTTTGGGAAGAATTCAAATAAATTAACTTGAGTATAATTTTGATGAATAAAGTCGAGTGTAATTAGCAACAAGTTTGTTGATCAAGGTAAAGCCAAAAGAAATACAAATACATAATTAAAACAATGGTGCGTTACTCTAAAATAAGAAATAAATAAATAGTTTATGTACAGCGGCAAAATCTATAAGTACCTAGTTTAATATTTCTCTAATGTAACTGAATTACTCATAAAGTCACTTTTATTCAAGTGTTGATTTATTTTATTAACTGCAAGCGTTGATTACTTTATTTTATGTATGGGAATGAATGAGCATGTCACCGAATTGCATGTAAACATTTTTAACGACCAATAGAATTTAATTAAGTTTAATTACTGTTTCATTTCTGCTGCATGAATTATTAAGGCTTATGAGTATCGTTAAGGATTGACGTTACCAGTAATAAAACACGAAATCTAAACGGCGCTTCCAACTTAGCGACGATTCAGCCTCGTGTTTTATTCTAAATTAAGTGGGCTAACTGGAGATTTAGATTAGATTTTTCCGCATCAATTATTCAATTAATAACTTTGCTAGAAGTAACTAAACTAAAGTGCTATCTTATAGAATGACGATGGAGTTCAGGTACCTTTAATTGTGCGCAGGGGTTTACTACGTCCCATATAAACATCTCCCTCTCACCCATGTCACGTCAGAGAGAGCAACCCTCCACCCTAAAAAATACGTGACTATATCAATACTTCGTTCAATACTTCGCTGCAAATATGTTTTATTTGGATGTCGACCTGATTTCTCTGTCTCTCAGTATTGTGGCGATTGTTCTTCCTTTACCATCCTCTAGATCAAATACAGCCACATTTGAAAGAGTGTGGACTAAATGTACACGTTAAATAAATTAGGTTATAACTCTACTATTTTTTAAAGAATGGATAAATGGATAAGAAGGTTATAAATTTATTAACTTTAAATGTGAGTCTAATAGATTTACTTAAGTAATAGATTTAATATTAACCCTTTACTGCATGGTGTAGCATAT
This sequence comes from Adranes taylori, assembly GCA_009867245.2. Taxonomy (NCBI): domain Eukaryota; kingdom Metazoa; phylum Arthropoda; class Insecta; order Coleoptera; family Staphylinidae; genus Adranes; species Adranes taylori. The sequence continues at coordinate 2,917 of WYDF02106912.1, forward strand.
AAGCTACACTTCAGAAAAATCGCAGTGTATGCACAATTTTATATTTCCATTGGTGAATAATGGTCCATATGTATCAGACACATAAGTATTGGAGTCGTGTGTACATTTGTTTTAAGGTACAAATTTGCCTGGCAACCATCTCTTATTCAATCTTATTTTATTCCGGACTTTGAGGTCGGCTGCGTTCACCGATTTACTGCTTTTAGAAGCTAGTTATATTCTATATAAATAATATGTTTTCTAACATCCTATCTGTAAAGGTAAGTACTTTAATTGTTCTTATGTGCTATATTCAAATTAGCTCATAAATTAAATTAGGAGCCGCTTATAATATATGTATCATATATGCTACATTGCGTATAATAGGAATTTTATTAAAAAGAATTTAGTATAAGCTCTACAACAACAAGCGTAGATTAATTAAATAATTATTAAGTAAGGAAATCTAATGACTTCGAAATCCGGATACCTTTTAATTATTTACTTGTTTCTTCTGTAATTGATATCTTGTGCTCAATAAAAAAATAGAATTTGTGAGTTGGATCATTGAGCTTAATCTCTATAGTTGCTTCTGAAATGCTTTATAATACATTGAGTTTTTTATAAAGAATTTTCAAAATTAGATATATGTATATAATGAATAATTTCTGTAAGTCACATAACATTTCTAGCTTAAAATACCAGTTTAATGTTTCAGTAAGCCAAAGAACTTCGTGTCTTTGATGTAGCTAAATTAATTTAGTAGATAAGAAAAACTATTTTTTTAAAAGTATTATATACCGAATTTTGTGTCCTAAATTAATTTTTCGATAACTTTACTTATTTAAAATAGTCTAATGTAAATTTACAAGACAGACAGACGTCTGTTGCCTAGAATATTGTAATGCTTTGATCTGTTAACTGAATACAAGTTTTTCAAAACTAATTTTTTAGTAAAAATCTTCGATTAAGGCTTTTGCTTGGTTCTTTGAAGTAAGTTTGGATACTAGAAACTTTGTCAGATAAAGTAAAAAGGCAAAATATAAAACGTGTTTTCTATTTTCCAAAGAACTTTCACAACTTATTATATTCATAGAAAATTTTGTACATAAATCTAATAAAATATTTAGTGAACATATTCACACAAATTTGACTTTAGCACAGTACATATTAATTTTTAAATATTCACAAAATTAAAATTTCAATAATTCATAAAATTAAGCGTTGTTAAAATTAAACAGTCATAAATCAAACAAACTTTAAAGTAAATATTCTATACAATTGACAATGCTGTAACCTTATAAACAAATGTAACTCTTCTCGTAAGTTTAGGATAATTGCTTTTTTTGCAGCTGACGCACGTCTATTAAATATGGAAAGTTTTTTCCCTGAGGCGCTCGCTTTATTCGGAAAAATACCTAATCGAAACGTTTCAATTCTAATTATGAAAGCTTTAGACGTTGGTATTTGATAGCTGATATTAAAACGGATATATCTATTATTTCCTTTTTTTGTTTCTAATTAAGCATGTTGCACGGACATCAAATTGGGTTAATCAATCAATAAACTTTCAAACTGTTACGAATAGTTTAAATAGAAAATTTGGATTATATAAATATTTGACTACGCGAACGACTCGGGGCAACACATTATAGACCAAAAGCTGTTGGGTCTTTGTATGTCAACTAAATGGAAACAATTGTAGAAAAATTGGATCTATTTGTTAGATTCGCTCGTCATCTCAAAGAAAACAACTTGAATTTACACCTTGAATTTACAACTTTGAATTAATTTCAAAATAAAAAATAAAAAAACAAAATTTTGGAGCCACAATTTCAACAAGTTTTATAAAATTGTTGTATAGGATTGTTTTAAAAAATTGCACAGGCTGGATTATAGCTGTTATTATTATGGTCCCCTAAACTTAGTGGTTAATAAACTGAATACAATACAATAATTTAAGTAACTAATATTCAAATATTTACAATCAGCAAGATAAAAATGCATTAATATCAGACTGCAATACACACCCATACATACACACACACTCATGCACACAAAATAAATCCATATTAACCCAGCAGAATTAATATTCAAGGATAAAAAAAACACAGCCCCCACTACTCTAACATTTGAAAACGTCAAATTTTGGAGTATCACTTGAACCGTATCATTAATAGAATTAATATTGCCGCTCTGAAAATTGACACAACTCGGTTAGGCTAGTTTGCACAAATTCCGTTGATTGTAAAATCTCCCAATTATGTTCTAATAATAATAAAACGCTTCAATTTCAGTTTGTTGAATATAAGACCCTTGCCCATTTAAAACTGTGAAGCAGCTTCAGGGAAGCAAGTCAGGAAAATACACAAATAACGTATACAAACCAATGTATTGTTCTAATAATCTATTTCACAAATTGATTATTTATTACTTTGACAATTGTGATTTAGAGGGTCAATAAACAAACAAGTTGAATAAAAGAAATATTACTCTAAATTGATTCTATTATAATAAACATATACACGAATACAATTAAGCTCCCCACTGACATGAAAATAAATATACAATTTTCCTAGTAACATAAGAAGATTAATTCTTTGAATCTAAATTAAATCTGAGAAGGCCCACTACATAGTTAATAATAAATTGGATAATAACTATTTATTGTATGTGAGTATAGCTCGATTTTCCAACGGTCAATAAATAAACAAGTTATATAAAAGAAATTTTGTTCTGAATTGACTCTATTATAATAAACATTTTCACGAATACAATTAAGTTTTCCACTGACATGAAAATAAATAAACAATTATTCTGGTAACATAAGAAGATTTATTCTTTGAATGAGTAGAAATTAAATCTCAGTTAACCTATAATTCAGAATTCAGATTCGATTAAAACAGCTTTAAAGAAGCAAGTCTAGTCAATACGCAAATAAAGCACATATAATAAAAATAAAACCATTGGATTGTTCTAATAATCTATTTCACAAATAAATTATTTATTACTTTGACAATAATGATTTAGAGGGTCAATAAATAAACAAGTTGAATAAATGAAATATTGCTCTGAATTATTTCTATTACAAAAAAAATGTTCATGAATGCAATTAAGCTTTCCACTGACATGAAAATAAATATACAATTTTCCTAGTTACATAAGAAGATTTATACTTTGAATGAATATAAATTAAATCTAAGTAGGAAATCTGAATTAATCACTATATAGTTAATAATAAATAGGATAATAACTATTTATTATATGTGAGTATAGCTTGATTTTCCAACGATATAATTCAGATTTGATTAAAACAGCTTTGAAGAAGTAAGTCTGGTCAATACGTAAATAAAGCGCACAGAATAAAAATAAAACCACTGGATCGTTCTAATAATCTATTTCACAAATTAGTTATTTATTGCTTTGACAATAGGGATTTAGAGGGTCAATAAATAAACAAGTTATATAAAAGAAATATTGCTTTGAATTGATTCTATTATAATAAAGATTTCCCATTTAAATGTATCATTAAGAAACACTCCCAGAATTTAATAGGATTAATCAAATCTGGTCTATTTAATTCCGGTATATTTTTCACCGTCAATGTTATAATTTCCCTTTTATCCTTATTGAGACATAACTCTTTGTTAGCAGACTGTTTCCCGGCAATCAACTGCACATTTATTCACAGATTCGACATGTTTTCTATAGTATCAGCACAGCTTATAAATGTAGTATCATCTGCATACATTTTATCACATTCATTAATAGTAAAGAAATCGCTAATGGCTGGGCCCCAAAACTGAACCATATGGTACTCTTATAGTAGCTGGTAAAGTTGTGGACATTTGATTCCGAATACAAACCGTCTGACATCTATTTAAAAGATTAGATTGAATTGTTTTTAAGACACTTCCATCGAAACCATATAGTTTCAGTTTACATACAACATATCATGTGACACAGAAGCGAAAGCCTTTGATTAGTCAAGTCATAGATAGGTCAGCAAATTGACCATCTTCAAAAATCTTATTAATTAAGCCAATAAATTTATTTATGGCAGCCGTCGTACGTTTATTACTTATATAAGCAAATTGATTATCGTTAAATCGATTGTTTGATTCCATATAATCGCGTCATCCTACTTCATAACTACTCACAGAGCACGAACAGGACCCGAGCAGATTATATATAAGCGTATTATCGATACGCGCCCGTCCGCACCTACAAAACTTATATTAGACCAATTATCGATTACAGAGCAATTCTGTTCTCTTCCGCCACAAAGAGGGAAATTCACAGGCTAACAACTTGTGAGAAAAATTCACAAACTCCATTAAAAGTTTCCAAGCGCTAATCTATATGATCATTGCGAGGCCACACCAATCAGCGATAGATTGAAAACTTTTCAAGCTAAATATCCGCTAAGAAGCTCACAAGAAATCCAATATCCTACAATACTTTCAGGTCCACCTGGAAAATCGACAAGTGGCGTCATAAGCCGCCTAGAAGATCTTTTCCAGCCTGAATTATTCAGGCAATGCAAGAATAAGACCTCCAGGAAATCCTCGCAACACTATTTCAATATCCTTTCGTGAAGGGGCATTAACTTTGAGAGAAAAATATAAGAAAAAAAAAAACAAAAAAAGCTAAACAGAAATAATAATAAAAAAAAAACAAATACTTATAAAAAAATAAACAAAGACAATACAAAATCCACTAATAACATTCCCACTATCACCGTTAGTAAGTCAACTGAATAAGTCAACTGGTAAAGGTACACTGGAAACTAAAAATCACAAACCAAAGCAATGACCTAACCTTCTAAATCTTGAAACAAGCTACCTTTGATCATGTTATGGTCAACGTTTTGCACAGGTTTCCCTTGGTTGTAAAGCGAATGCTTAGCATAACATTCCTCCTGTAAATTATCTGCACTAATTTTGTATATTACCACTCAAAACCAATTCCAGGTTGAAGAGGATGGAAAATACTAAAGCCTCATGAAACAATACCATCTCCTCAACTAGTCCATTACTAACAAGGAGTGAAGTTTTAGTGGGTGGAAATTCCACACTGTTGGATGCACTGGACATACTTCGCCTTTTAAAGATTTCTCCACTTCCACGCAACACAAAAAAAATGCGCACGTCCTTTTCGTTTTAATTGATAAGCATTATTCGTAATAAAATGTACATATATAATTTAGACTATTAGATATAAGCGGGAGCCATTTGCATTGGGCGTTGTTCGTAATTTATAATTAAATAAGTAATCTAACTAATTCATTAAACAATTAATGTAGTGTCATTAAACGACGATACCCATTGATATGATCATTTATAATGTGAAAATATGCGGCTCTCATATATAAACAAAGAGAAAGCAGTGGTGTTAGTAACGACGTGGCTCTATAGTCCGTTTCATGTTTTCAATTGCACACTTAGCTGCTTTCAATACACGCCAATACCATAAAACACTGATTTCTCTACAGTAAGTAGGGTAGTACTCATTTGTTGGAATAATGTTGTAGAAACAGGTCATCAAAATCGGATCTAGTTTGGGAGTTAATTCAAGATTAACACAAAACACCTTGCATATGTCGACCAACAGACTTTAAACATATATAGACGATTTAATAAAATAATATTTAGCTGATCTAATAGGTTCATATACAGAGTTAGTATGTATTCAGTTACACACAGCCAATGACGTTCAGAAAAATAAGGGCGTTGATAAAGCTTATAGCAAAAATGGCCATCCATCCGCGGTTCATCGACATCTGATTTGTTAGTCTCTCATATTTGTTACACATTTTTCGAAGACGACCTGTTTAATGTAACAAATTCATTAAACAATTAATTTACTCGTGTCAATAAACGACGATACCCATCCATATGATCATTTATAATATGCAAATATGCGGCTCTCGTATATGAACAAAGAGAAATCAGTAGTGTTAGTAACGACGTGGCTCTATAGTCCGTTTCATGGTTTCAATTGTGCACTTAGGTGCTTTGAATACACGCTAATACCATAAAAAAACTGATTTCTCTACAGTAAGTAGGGTAGTACTCATTTGTTGGAATAATGTTGTAGAAACAGATCGTCAAAATCGGATCTAGTTTGGGAGTTAATTCAAGATTAACGCAAAACACCTTGCATATGTCGACCAACATACTTTAAACATATATAGAAGATTTAATAAAATAATATTTATTCGATCCAGAGTTAGTATAAATTCAGTTACGCACATACAATGACGTTCTGAAAAATAAGGGTGTTGATAAAGCTTATAGCAGAAATGGCCATCCATCCGCTGTTCATCGACATTTTTACTGATTTGTTAGTCTCTCATATTTGTTACACATTTTTCGAAGTAGACCTGCTTAATCTAATTAATTAATTAAACAATTAATGACGATACCCATCCATATGATCATTTAAATAAGTAATGTTTTAAATGTTATATAAAATCATAATTCATTCCAGTTTGCCTTGCTGAATGTAATTAACAGATATATGAAGTAATGAAGTAATAATTTAATATAATAAACGCTATTAGCTAACTTATGTAATAGTTGAAATGTTAATATATGAATCATTGAAATAATTTTAACGAATTAAATGTTCATCTTGTGCATTATATTTAAACAGAATAAGTTCCTTACCCTAGCAAATACTTATATAGCATTGTAAAATTAAGAAATAAACTGAAGCAAAAACACCTTTAAGTAATTAAAGGAAACTTTTTTAAAAACTTCGTGAGAATTTAATTCACTCAATTATTTTACTTAAGATGGCAATTATGGTAATAGGCCAAAAATTATTTGGGCCCTTTTCGTCACCGTTCTTTGGCAATGGGATAACTTTTGAATGTTTTAATGCACTAGGAAACACTCGTGAATGCAAACAGTTGTAAATAAATTTAGTTAACGCTTCAACAATCACATTTAAACTTGATTTCATTACCTTAAGATTAAGACTAATGTTCGTAGACATATTATCAACAATATTTATTAAACGATACAGACTTAAAATTATTTACTAGTAAATGCAACATTGTTACACCCTGAATTATCACACTGATGATCAGTTCGCTTCCTAATTTCATACGGAATTTCAACAAAAAAGTTGTTGAAGTAATCCGGAGTCAAATTTAATCAGAATGAAAACTGTTTATTTAAATGAACTTGGTTGCTCTGGAAACTGTGTGAGTTTCGGTTTTCTTTAGTTTGAGTTGTCTTTTGCCGATTCCTAACAACGGTTCCTCCTCAACTCCTATTATTATTATTATTAGTATTAACTTCATTTCTACATAAAAAATTATATAGGATGTAATATCCTTCACGTCAATTGTAACCGAAATCTGATTTGTGTTGGCTGTAAGTTAATAAAAACAAAACGATTTATTATTTATTGTTCATTATAAGACAATGAAAACAACAGTGCGACAATATCCTCTGAAAATTTAAATCCAACATAATTCAGATTTCGCGCTCTTTTCAGTCTACATAAACATGCATATATATATATATATATATATATATATATATATATATATATATCGCAAGAAGTGTAATTGTC
>WYDF02106923.1:0-10481 GCA_009867245.2 Adranes taylori
ACGTGGGAAAAGCCTCTACGTATTCGTACGAATTTACGGATTCGTACTTATCCGTGGCATTCGTACGCTCTCAGGGAAGGCACCATCTAGAACAATTTAATTTCGTTGTTACTTATTAGTCCTTGTTTGTTTGTTGTTAGCCCGTTATGCCCGATAGCACCCCCGCACTGATTTCGGTGAGTACATCAATAACATGTTACGTATGTGAGCATAATTGTGCCATATCCACATCGTTATCTTCATTTCCTACTGTACACTTAAGATGTCATCTCCATCACATTACTGAGTTTTACCTGAAAATAAAAAGTTATCTTATACATAAAGTTCGTGGACGTGATAGTCACCCCATTTTTCATATACTGCGAGTCCATCGTTTTGTTATATCTTGCATAAAACAAAAGTTGGACCCTTTTAGTTTCGATTGTCACCTTTAAAGTCGTCTATTAAATTCAATTTGCACAATAGTGTTTAGGGACTGGACAGCTTCGGTGTCCGCTTTGGCGTGGCCTATTGGAGATCTTGGCTCCAATTTTTCCCGTATTTGTCTTTGTCATAGCCTATGACCCCTAGAAAAAAATGTTTCAAATAAAATTGAAGGGCCTTTATGCAGCCTATACAATAAAGTTTATTCAAATGTCCTATCTTTTATCTATACTGTGATATTTCAAAAAGTGTGTTGAACTTCAAACTTGGCTACGCCGCTTCCTATAAAATTTGGCAACATGGGACTTTTTTTATTCGACTCATAATACAAAGTGCTATGAAAATTTTTATTTTGAAAAAACGATTTTATATGATAAATTGTTCCCTATGGTCCTGTCTTTGATATAGGTATTAATGGATTCCAGTAATTTCAATACAAGAGACGTACTATGATTAAATAGAAAATATTCTCAAAACATGAATCCCATATCTTTCATATACGATGTACGATATACGTATGTAATACGTATAGGTGTATGAAAGATAAAAATATATGTATGTTTACGGATTACTCCTAAACATTAAAAAAGCCTTCATTTTACTTGTGTCAATTGGCCCGATTTTGAGCAGTAATAACATTTATCAGAAACCTTAAAGTAACACACTGCATATTTTTGCGGGATTGAAAATACCTTGAGTTATAAATATGACCCCGTATAACATTTCCTTACAAGCGTTAATTCATATATGATTTGAAGTTGTCTAGATTAGTTATTATGTTGAATTCTAAATTAATCTTGTGTATTACACACACATAAGTAATTGCCATGTAATATGTACATTAGGTTTTTAATTATAATGCCATATAAGATCATGCTCTATTTTACTGATCAGCGATTGTTCAATAGATAAGTAATATCGCCCATTAAGTTGGCAAACGCTGTTAGTTCCTTTTAAAAGAAAATCGCTTCACGATACTAGATTACTATGTAGATTTGAAACGCGATTTATTTAACTGTTTCTATATAAATTTTCGGTTTACCTTGCCGTAAGAAATATACTTGTTATAAATACTATAAGTTAATTTTAATATATTAAATTGTTTATAATTAAATTGGATTATTAGCTTCATCTTGTGGTGTCAATTCCATAGTAGAAGCATAGTTGTTTCAATAGTAAAGTTAGTGTAACACACAGGTCTGCGATGAAAATATGTCCTGAAAACTAAGCATTGTTTCTAATGTATTTTTGGGCGCTTATTTCAGAAAAATAACCAAGAAATTTCAACACGTACAGTTGTTTCACAATATTTTTTTGTTATTTTATAATAGACAATTAATAAAATTAAAAAATGTTCGATACACATAAATAAAAAAAGGAAAGAAATTAATAAAATTGTGTAGACAATGAGGTAAAGTTCATTCATTCTGTCACTTCCTCTTAAGAGGGACATGTAGCATCCACACTAAACACAGACATTACTGCCGCAAAGAAGACTGCAGTCGGTACATCCCCACTGTTCCGTTTTGTACTGTCACTCTTAGCTAAGAGTTTTGCAAATGAAGAAGGTTTAAATTTTTGATGATTTAATGTCTAGAATTCGTGTTATTATAAGAATTTTCTTTCACGATTTAAATTTTCGTTTTATTTTTCAATTGAACCATCATACCATTTAATTAGTGATTGAAATTTATTTTTGTGATTGTGGACAGTTTTGTAAAATGGCTAGAAAGGGCTGTTCTAATGACCCTAACAAATTTTGCTACATCTGGTTGAGCGTACAATCAAGAAACTTCAAAGAAATATTACAGATTTTGTGAAGAAAGTGTACTACGCTTACTTTGGAGTCAAGCTGGGAGACCAGGATACATCTTGGGCGCAACACTTCGTCTATTGCATTTGTGTGGAAGAATTGGAACAGTGGTTGAGTGGAAAATAAAAATCTCTTCGCTTCGGAATCCCGATGATCTGGAGGAAGCGCTCTAACCACAGTGATGACTGCTACTTTTGTTCCTCAAATGTGCATGAGTTCAACGGCAAAATTAGGAAAGGAATTGTTTACCCAAACATTCCATCGGCTGTGCGTGCCGTACCTAATGATCCCGGAATACCCATACCTCAACCCCCAGAAAAACTTAAGATATATCTTCTGACTCCGAAGAAGAAGACTATGGCTCTGATGACGATTTCAATGCAGCAGGAAGTAACGATCCTCAACTCTTCTCACAAATTGAATTAAATGATTTAGTGAGAGACTTGGACCTTCCTAAAAATTCCGCAGAACTACTAGGTTCTAAGCCAAATGAAAAAAACTTATTGTTACCTGGTGTGTCATCACCTGTAATTCATGATCTGGCACCTTCAACCTGGCCGCCTGGCGCCTGGAATACTTGGTTTAGAAAACGAGAAAATGATTTCTTCCTTATTTTTCTGAAGATGTTGATTTAGTATATTGCAGCAATATTCCTGGCTTGATGACACAGTTTCAAATTGAATATGACGCACAGGAATGGAGGCTCTTCATTGACTCATACAACAGAAGCTTCAAAGCTGTGCTACTCCATACCGCAAACTAATATGCTTCAATACCAGTTGGACATTCCGTGCACTACAAAGAATGCTACGAAAATTTAGTCATCATTTTGAGCAAACGTAAATATAATGGGTTTATTTGAAAGTAATTGCCATGCTTCTTGGACTTCAAGGAAGATATACAAAATACCCATGCTTCCTGTTTGAATGGGGCAGTAGGGAAAGGAGTCAATATTATATTAAGAGAGAGTGGCCAGTAAGAGAGAAATTGTAAATTGGCAGCAAAAATGTTATTGAGGAAGCTTTGGTTGACCGAGAAAAGATTCTTCTGCCTCCACTTCGTATAAAACTTGGCTTTGAAAAAACAATCAGTGAAAGCTCTAAACAAAGAAGGTAGCTATTTCAAGCACTTGCTTCATGCATTTCCTGGATTATCTGCAGCCAAAGTGAAGGAAGGTCTCTTTGTGGGGCCAGATATTAGAAAACTTATGAAGGGCGAAAAATTTTAAGCATGTAAGGCACAGGTTGAAATGGAAGCTTGGAGGTCCTTTAAAGAAGTTGTTAATAAATTTCTGGGAAATTATAAAGATCCCAACTTCAAACAAATTATAAAAAGTATGCTTGAAAATTTCAAAAAATTAGGATGTTCTGTCAGTTTAAAAGTTTATTTCCTGATATGTCAACTGGAGTATTTTCCTGAAAATCTTTGTGCCGTCAGTGAAGAACACGGTGAAAGATTTCACCAAGCCACTAAATAGATGGAATGCAGATACCAAGGTAGATGGAACCAAAACATGATAGCAGATTCCTGCTGGTCGCTACATATAGAACACCAGCAAGTTACCAAGTTACACACAGAAGATCTGCTTCCACGCGGAGTATTCAACACAAAAGAAAAAAGGTACTACAAAGCCTTAGAAACTTGACTTTATGCCGCCATTGCTGAATATCCAGAATCATATGCTTTTGTACTAATGATAGTAAACGACTCAGTAATGTGGATTCTAAATATATATTATAAACTGCCTCACTGTGGAGACAAGTTTGTTATCGGCATATTGGACATAGCCCCGCAATCGATAAATGATTAAAACAACCATTTAAACAAATTATATAAATAAATCACTAATCAAATAAATAATGTGTCGGTTTGTATTTCAAAATAAGTTAACAACGAAAATGGTGTTTTATATAGTCAACGACGTTTTTTTTTATATAGATGGAATCAATGAACTCTGCGTAGAGATATATGACAACCAAGGTCATCAAGCAAAACAAAGTTCGTTTTCGTAGTGCACGAAAAAGGGGTGGAGCAGGGAGTCCAGAGCCGCCGCCGCGGGAGAAGATAGTACTGGCGATTGGGTTCGCTGACGCGAAGCGCGTTGTCGCGTGTGTTGGAGAGAGAACCAGAAGAGAAAAGAGGATGGAGAACACAGCGCGCATTCGATGTCTCTTTTGCAGTTTAAGTGGATTTCGCTTTTCTCTTTCTATTGGCGAGGGCACATCAATGTGCAGAATATTTTCGTACGCTTTTATAGTCTACTTTTCGTGTCCTGTGTTTATTATATGCTTTTTGCTTGCATTTTCGATTCAAGTAACGAAAAGATTGGCATTGTTTATTCATAAGTTTTTTTTATACACGTAGATAAGAATGCTTTTAGAAACGACAACCAAGATCATCAACCAAACAGGGAGCAACACTCCCTCCTACGGGCACGCAGGGAAGTGTGCTGGCGTGACGCGAAACGCACTAAACTAACATCGTTTCTTATGTTCATGTCTTAGAGAGAGGCAGCGTGATAAGTGAGAAGGAAAGCAATAGTCATATTTCGTATTGACCTTCGTTTTGCTATGACTTTTGCCCAAAGCAGGTGTCTTTCATGCTTTTTTGTGCGATCGCATCGAGAACTAAATACGAACAAAAAATGTTTTACATTTTTTTGTGCCTAGACATCGAGTGTAGAAATTGCGTCAAAAAATTGGTACCAAACGAGAGAGCGGAATGTTTTGTGCTCGTTTTATGGCTCGTTCTCATCCCGCGCAAGTTTTTTTACATAGACTTCTGGATTCAATTCGGTCAAACAACTGCTTAGACGATTGCTCTCGTCTAGCGAAAGATTTATGACCTCCATTTTAATGGGTTTATTGACTTCTCGCAACCTCGTCTGTACGAGAGTTCGATAACAGCGCATTTCGACAAACAACTTTGATGAGGTTAATGACTTCTGGGGGCATTACCTTCGTATGAGCAGATTTTTCTATTTTTTGTATGAAACTTACACCAACTTGCCCCCACTATCGCGTGGTTGGCTAGTCACTGTACAGGAAGGGGAAGCAGAGCTCGTCAATCGTTTGCCCGTTAAAGCTGATTGGAGAGCAACTCATCGTAGAATCGTAGGAACGTAATATCGTGGCAGGGATGCTAAGCGAAATTATTCTTAAAATTCGCAACGGCCAAAAAGAGATCGTTTATTCGAGGAATAATCTCCATTCTTTAAAATGTTAGCAGTAATTTCGACTAAATCCAACCCAATTGCTGCCGACAGCATCAAAACATACCGCGGTCAAGCTGGATACGGAAAAGTCTCTCTATTCTTCTAAAAAGTCATATCCAGGCCTACTTCAACAAGATGCATTCTAAGTCTTGTTTCTGTCGGATCATGAGTGAGCATATTCTCTCAGTTCTAACAGTCATAACACTCTAATGGGCTATAGAGTGAGCAATAGTCACACTCCTGAATATGTTTGAACGCAAAGTAAGCACCAACAGTAAAATTGTGATTAATACATTAATTACATTCCCTGAAGTACAACAGAATCCTCCGCCGATCCAGTCCGACGATCTGTATACACCTCCAGGTTCACTATTGCCTCCGACAACACCAGGAGACATCTTATTATCTCCCACGCCGAGAAAAGAATGGTTGTAGCAAGTAAAGTTTTGAATTGCTATCCTATTCACCTATGTATATCTACTTAGCATAATAATTAGAATCGCCCGGATTCGATAAAGCAGCCCACTTTGAAAGATCATATAAATAAAATATACAATAAATGAGTCTCATGTAAGAGCACTTATGTTATAGAAGATTATAGTCCATCAGACGTAAATAAAGTTTATATTGTATTCTGAAAACTGCTATAACCTTTAACAAGTTACCCAAGCTGAAGGTGTTGTGTGGTGCGGCCAGGTTGGGATCCACAGAGGCGTCCAGCCAACCCGCTCAATGCGTACTTGGAATGAGGCGTCTGAACTTGGCTATGATGGGCGTCAGAAACTTCACTTAAATCACGATAAATAAATATTTACACGACTCCCCGCTAATCTCAAGGAACCGCTCAACGCCGTCTACAGACTTGGTACATAAAATAATAACGGAACCTCCTCCGTTTGGAATACATTAAACATGATGGCATATTAAACATATAAACTACAACATTTTAAAATATCGGTGGCACGTTCCAAGGATTTAGAACCAATTAATTTGACTCTCTCAGCCTTTAAGCCTCAAAGACAAGGGTTCAAATCTAATAATAAACATCAGACAGTTATACGCACATTAACTATATTCTGTTACAATTTATCATTTCCAGAAATTGTTAAAATCCTCTATGCTAACCCCTTGTTATGATTTAAACGAAATTTACAACCCAATAAAAAATCCAAAACCCCCTTCTATCATTTTACAACAATTGACACCCCACTAAAAAAGACCCAACCCCCTTCTCTATATAACACTTTACAACACCACGAAAAATCCTGCAGTAATAAATCTATAATTGCGTGATGCGCCAAAAATCTATTAAGTTTATACGATATACTGGAAGGTGTGTCTTCCACGCCGTTCCAACGCAGTACCCAACGGCTGACTGATGAAGGATTCCACTGATATTACAATTCCAGGAATTGGGGAACCTCGAACAGCTGCCTGGATCATCGCCAACGTTTGCATCCTAACTTCCGATGCACATGGTGGCAATTGATGGGCCCCAAGATGGCTGCTTGACATTAATCACCACGTGAACAGCTAACTTCCCAAATTACGCCCAAATCCTTTCAGCATCCTACGCCGGCTGGATAGCACGTCCACAACTACGAGTCACTGCAGAGGATGCGAATAGAGATATGTCCTAAGGTGATTACCTATAAATGTCAAAACCACCCTCTAGCCGCCATTTTACAACAAAAATCTTCACTAACTTACCCAATTTGGGCGTTCTTCAACCATCTAAGCCTGGTGGCTTAATTCAAGACCAAAACTCACTTCCCAACATTAATTACTATTTTCTTCTATATTAAGACATTATATTCTTGCCCTGGGTCGCAATCGGCAGTCGAGAGTTAATCAGGGAGACAATTCCATATGCGGCCTTCCCAAATGGATTAGTATGACGAATCCCCTCCTATCCCCCTCAAACGCCATTTCAACATTTACGTCGGCTAGCAACCAATCAGCCAACGCTAATTGTCCAGCGTCACAAATTTAATCAACTTTGTTATCCCCTCTTATCCCCTACCACCGGAAAGATCGCTACAGTTCTCGACTTGGACCAATTCGAACTCTAAAATATTCCTAACCATAGATAATCTGCAACTCAGTATTGCTCACTGCCCAAAAATCACGTTCTCTACACGCTGCAACATTTATCTGAACTATTCCTTTTGCCACACCACTCCACTTGAACACTACTTGAACTATTCCACTCAGGCCAGCCTCGTGGCAGATGTATCACGCTCCCCTAACAGAGTTAAATAAAGGAATCAGCTATTCTTTTTTAAGTAAGTAGCAAAATTGTTCTACGCTACAATGGTCAATCTAAATCAACACTTGCCAACATGAGCCAGCGCACTATTCCACCAGTCACGGATTTGCTGACTAGTGACCAGGAGGTTGCGGACCTGTCAGATGTCAAAACACGCAATTCTAGCCTGACCTTCCATTCACAAATAAGCCGATTATTTATCAAAACAACAACAATTTTAGATGAACTAAATCCTTAAGACATAATGCTAAGCCTGCTACAGCGACATACCAATGTCCACAATAATTTCAAATAGCTAATATCATCAATATAGTCCTCACTTGGCGAATAATAACAAAGTTTTAGGGTTACAAATTATCCATCATTTTAAATCCGCATTTCACAGCTGGAATTAAATTATACTCAACAAGAACGATAACGACATTATTTCCACAAGATCAAGGAATTAGCAACGTGTTAACAAAATCAAGGAACTGACTGACAACCAAATCTAAACATGACGTTTACAGACGATAAATTTAATATTTTACAACCTTTTCTTCCCAATCTAGTTTTGAGAAGAAAAGCTCC
Source organism: Adranes taylori (assembly GCA_009867245.2). Taxonomy (NCBI): domain Eukaryota; kingdom Metazoa; phylum Arthropoda; class Insecta; order Coleoptera; family Staphylinidae; genus Adranes; species Adranes taylori. The sequence goes on from WYDF02106923.1 coordinate 8,290, forward strand.
CTAACTTCAGGTAACTAAAAAGGCTTAATAATTTAATCAAGTACGTTTGCTTCATAAAGTGGCCAAATTTCTGTATAAAAGTTTTAAATTTCAATAGCAAGTTTTACCTACAAAACACAATGGTTACAATATGTGAGTATTAAAGTACTTTTTCACACAAAACTTCTTACTTATTACTTTGTTTTACTTCCAAGAAATGTATTTACATGGTACATAAAGTATAATTTTTTAAAATTTTCAAATATAATTTTAAAAACACTGTTACGTGATACACAAGAACGAATGACTTATTTGAAATTAGCATACCAAAAAACATAAAGGTAAATTGTTACTTTGCAAAAAATATTTGTTCACTGAAAATTTGCAGCAGTGTAATTTATTGTTTCACTTAATAAATTAAATTCAAATGTTCTAAATCTTTAAATTTTTAATATACTTTGGACCAATAAAGGTTTTATAAATTGCACCACACGACGACGAAATATTTTTCTTGTGATTTGCTTTAAACAGGTACCGAGCATGATGTCCAACTTTAATCGATTTAGAGACATAGTCCATAATAATTTTCATTCTCTTGAAGGTTAATCCTAAAAACGTGCGACTTGTAGCAACATTAAAATGTTGGAATGGTTCTATTTTGGTCTTTATCAAGTAAATGACAGCTCCACAAGCAAGGTTAAAATGGGGCGTTTTTGTCATTTCAAAGATGTTAAGATTTTCTACAAGATTTGTAGCGATCATTTTTCAAAAAAAATCCAAAATAAAATTATTATAACATTGTCAATTTTCTATTAATCCAAAAAAAAAAATGTAATATTCACAGCACAATAAGTATTTACTTAAAGAAACATGCAGAAATAATTTGAATGTTCAACATTCATTCAACATTTAAATTATCAATTTTTCAAAAAAAAAATTCAAAATTACATGCAAAAAAGGGTGGACCTAGAAAGTTGATTTCTAATTGAGCTAGCGCTTCAAAATTCATCTCAAATAATAAATAATTGGTGCACAGACTGGAGTCATCAAGTGTAACAAATGAAGCGAATTTGAATAAAACTTGTTCCAAAGCTGATCCACTATATACTCTATGGTCAAAATGGGCCCACATTTAAGACTACATGGAAAGTTTGATGCGATCATTATTGCCATCGGCTGAAAGAACATTCTTTTCTTCATTTAGAGAAAAATTACAAAAATTTATAAAAAAGTATATTTTTGATTTTTTCAATCTCATTACAGTAAAAAAAAATCGTGGACGTGATCGGCACCCCATCTCTCATATACTGGAACTCCTACGTTTTGTTACATCTTGCATAAAACAAAAGTTGAACCTTTTAGTTTTGACTGTCACCTTTTAAGTCTTCTATTAAATTTAATTAGCACAATAGTGTTTAGGGTAAATTAAACAACATTAGTCTAAAAGGAAAGATGTAGGATAAATAAGGAAGAATGAAAGAAAATAACAGCAGCAAGAGGGAAAGGGCTTGTTAGAGATGGGTACGGGGGCGTTTTGTGCAATTAAAAGATGGGAAGAGGAATTGGGTTAAGGAGAAGAGAATAGGAAAAGGATGAAAATTGACGAAGGCTTAATATCAGGAAGAGATAAGGACAATAGCCTTCCTTTCTCCCTTATGGATAAAAAACAGTAATTTAATTTTGTTTTTGGTTTGAGAAATTTTTGTATCAATATTTTTTTGTTTTTGTTTTTTGTGTTCTGGAGTCTTGTATGCCTGCAGAAAGCTTTTCGGTTAAACATGGGGGCTACAACTAAAAATGATATATTGGACCTATACAGCAATTGTATGGCTCATTATAGTGTATGGTGCTCTAGTACGGTGGCCTAAAGTAGAATAAAAGAAGGGGCAGAGCATACTACAAAAATTGCAAAGAACTGCCTGTCTTAGCATAACTGAGGCAATGTCTACCTCTTCCACTGCCGCATTGGAGGCACTCACAGCATTGCTTCTCATACACCTACTGCTGAAGAAATAGGCTTTAAATCAGGCCGCATAATTTAGAATTGAAATAGTTACACACGCATGCCTGATGAGACCGCGAAACAAGATCTTGTCGTATGATAGTAACATTTTTCAAGTTTGCTATTAAAATTATGTTCACACAAATCAGAATAATGTGATTTATTCGGTGCGAACATATATGGGCTATTGTGATATAGCTAAATTATACAC
>WYDF02106934.1:0-10481 GCA_009867245.2 Adranes taylori
TGAAAGAAATCTAATTTTTTGTCGATTCGTTTTGTTACTACTTTCATGAACAGCTTGTACAATTGACATAGCAAACTGTTACTGCATGTTAAGTACATGTTATCTGTTTTATACCTTCTGTGTTGTACCATTAAGATCCCTTCCAGCCTGGGAAATACGTTAGGCTGGTGTACTTAAATCGAACATGTGATAATTATTGTAATTATTATTTTGATAAATAACGATTTGTTAATAGCGTTAAACTCAACGTCAATTTAATCACTTTTAGAATTATCTTTCAAATGAAATCAACTTAATCAACTACGAAATCAAACTATTACGGCAAACGACACACCCCTACTCTTCAGCAGAATCTTTTGATTCCTCTCATTTTCACTTTTCTACATCACTTTTCATTTCAATTTTATACATCCTTTCTGCAACATTTTCACTTGTTTTCTTGTAGTTTTCGTATTCATATTTTATAATTCTCAACACACCCGCGAACCGTGGAATTCGATAAAAGAAAGGAAGGCCAGGGTCATAGTACCGAATGGAGGAGTCATGAGTCAACTTCGTCAACGAAAGAATCACTCTCATCAACGAGTCGACGATCAGATTGTCTCCATTCGCGTACACTATGGACTCCACGCTCACCACCGTTAACTTTCAGAAGATGATTTATATCAAATATCACTTTCATACTTAGTTCGCCAATATTTTACCTTTATTTCTTTTAATGGGAAACAACTGAGAAGGCGTCCTAACAGCTTTGCATTTATAATTAAATTCAAAAAAGATGTTGGTGAAATAACGAGCACGAGTAGTCATTATTAATTTATTATAAATACGAAGAACACTAAATACAATTCTTTTGGTAAGCTCAAACCTATTCACCTATTGTGTAGCTTAATATTATAATTGGCCGTATTTGATCAATCAGCCCTATTTGAAAGATTATAAATAAAATGAGTTTTATGCAAAAGCATCAAGTGTCATAGGGAAATGATTATATTTCATTGGACACAAAGATTTAAAAACAACTACCCACCTATTACACATCTTGGCTTTGTGGTCGTTGACCCTCTTATACAAGACCCAAGCATTTATGGTGGCCAAATTGATCAAGTGGTAAAATAATCTGAAATTGATTCTTATATGATTCATACATACCTGAAATTCATGCATACCACTTATTTGATTTCATTCTTATGTGATGACGTCCAATGTGATTATCAAATAGGTCACTCAACACCTCCCATTTGTTTATTATAAATTTTATTAAATGCGGACACTTGATCTTTTAGGTCTCCGCATGTAATGTAGGTGTCCCCATTTATAAGGCATATTTGCCATGTATTGGTTTAGATGATGGCGCACTTTGGAAGCACATATTTGCTCATCTACTGATAAACCTTCCTCTATGCGAATTGACAAATATTTCTTTTACAAACTATTTAAAACACGTCTAATTTTATTCAGTTTGTCATGGCCTGGAATCATCATTTCAATGTTATTGAAATGTATTTTTGATCTTTTTTCGAGCTCATTAAGTGTCATTGTTTCTTTGACCAAATCGCTTCATGATATTGGCGCTCAATAATGATACATCGTAAGTAAATTATTATTACTATATTTTTTTAAGGATGCATTTAAATTTAGCTTTTGACTATGCACTATTTAATTGAGTAATTGAAGTTATTAGTTTGTGGTCAAGATGTAAATAAGTTATAAGTATTTGTTTTGTTCCTAAAACCTCCTTTTAATATCGTACTTTGTGAGTTAAAATATTTAGCTGTAAATAGATTACTTTAGAAAATTAATACAATGTTTCAAATATTGATAAATTTTATTTAAACTACTTGTTTTAGTAAGGTAAAATGTTTGGCCTTATTCAAACAAGGGCTCTAATAATTATTATTAAATTACGAATTGTACCAGTCTGTACATTTTAAAACCCCCAAATTATCCATTCTGTCTACGCCAAAACAAACGTTTGATCTAGATTCTGAAGTACAACATTTTTATATTATAATCTATTGCATGTTTCTATTTCATATATATTCACGATGTAAATGTTGTAAAATAAATATCTATCATTTTATTTGATGGGTTTATTTATTTACATATACTTGAATCTTTATTTGACTAAAATCAGATTATGATTTTATTACAACTAGAGATTAAAATTTGTTGGTCACTCCATTGTATTATTTTTCTATAACAGCCCTGGTAGAATATTCTTGCACAAGTGAAGATAGCCGACGACGACGATCTCTACGAGTGATCACGATGATGACGACGATGATGACCGAGTGTTATTTGTTTACATTATGTTACCTACATCTTTCAAATAAATATATAATCTAGTGACAAATCTAGTAATTTTATTAATCTAATTATTTTTTTCACACCAAATTTCCCACTATGATATTTCAAATAAATATATGGAAGACGATGATGACCGTTTGGCCTGATGACCGGGCCCGCTGATATCTTCTTCTTCTTCTTGATTTTTTTAAAATTTAGTATCAGATCTAGTGATTTTTTTCGCACCAAAATTCAAATTTACCGCTATTTCAACTGCCAAAATTCAAATTTCCCGCCATTTTTTTAAATACAACTGTTAAAATTCAAATTTCCCGCCAAAATTCAAATTTCCAGTCTGCCGCATGCGTAGCTGAGTGAGGAAGTGAGGATCTAGAACCCGTGAACTTACACTACTAAGAATAAAATATGTGTTACAAAACAAACGTACATATGTTAAAACATTTCTTTTAGATTCTGTTACATACGTATATTTTAAAAGCATTTATAAATAAAGCTATCCTTTTGAACATACACTTGCAATAACCATCCTGCTGTTCATTTTTTAGTTCGTAGGTCCCAATAGTGCGGCCTATGGGACGTCCATTATATAAATGTCTATTGTTAATGTAAGCGCTTCGTGATCTCTTGTTTCTGTTGTGCAAAAAGAGACGTGGGTGTCCTTGTATTGTACAGTTCGGATCCCTTAGGAATTATTGTCAAAAAGTCACTTTTTCAATTGTTAAATGTTTTACATTCTTGTTTATAATTTCGCTGTGATAGAATAATAAATGTATTTTCTTCTCAAATGAAAACATCTGCATTACCCATCCTAAAATAGTGTATTTTTATACAATGATAATCAAAAGTTACAAGAAAATACAATACTTCTCTTTTTGCTTCCTTGTTCAATGTCCTACTTGCTTAAGCTATGGACATGCAACTAAATTATACAATTGTAAGATTTGCTGATCCATAATAAGGTTTTATTTATTAATAAAATAAAATTAGAGTTGTACTTACATATTCTTTTTATTCTTTGCGACCCGCTTCGTTTCTTAAATCATCAGGCAGTCTTTTAGCGAATGAATTAATATAAATTTACATTCCTTGTTCATTGTCAAAGTTTGACATTCTGCAAAAACGAGGAATGTAAATTCATATTAATTCATTCGCTAAAACACTGCTTGATGATGATCTTTTTAATCAAAACCGGTCACAAATAACAAAAAAGTACAACTAATTTTATTTAATTAATAAATTATACATGTTGCAAATAAAAAAATCATAAATTTTCATAAACTATATATAATTGGTTTCTAGAAAAATTGTTAATTCCCATAATCACATTAGCGGTTAGCTACGCATACATGAACAAATCAATACTCGGCCCTCGCCGTTTTTCCTGCTGAACTCTTACTGAATTCTTAATTAACCAACCGTATGCAGAAAGTAATACACAAAAATCAAGAAAAATTTACCTCCTCCAGTTTGTACCCTGTTAGCAAAGGAGTATCTAAGGGTCTATTTTGGGACCTATTATTTTCTTACTTAACGTAAATGATCTGAAGAATTTTATGTTGCAAAATTCGGATATTATAGAGTTTACAATAGTTTTGCTGAATGGACCAAGTTAAACTGGTTATCCATTAATGAAAGTAAAACACCTTTTGTAATCTCATCTATTTCGGGTGGACAAACTTGGCTTGACAAGCCAGCTTGCCAAGTAAATTTGAAGTGTTGATGAAGTTTCTTAGTTTTATGGCTTGATGTATTACTTTTTAACAATTCAATTTTCCGAAACAATGGACGTAAGAAGTTGGAGTAAGGAGTATTTTACAGAATTTTTTGACATTTATAAATCTATGGCTGAATTGTGGAGGGTGAAATCAAAAGAGTACCCGAATAGAGATAAGAAGAGAGCTGCTTATGAAATATTGCTCACCAAACTTCATGAGATTGAACGTACAGCCACTGTTGAGGTTCTGATGAAGAAAATTAATTCTGTTCGAACTTCTTGGAGAAAGGAGTATAAGTAAGTTTTGCAAGCTGGTAAATCAAGGGTTTTCGCTGATGACATTTATGAGCCATCTTTTTGGTATTTCAGTATGTTAGCCTTCCTCTTTGAGCAAGAAACGTCAAGACTTTCAAAATCTAATAAAGGAGAGGAAAATATGTTCCAGATGAGGTTTCAGAGTAAAAAGTTTTATTTTTACACACTCAAAAGTAAATAAAAGTATAGTTAAAATTACAAAAAAGTTAAATAATAGATATTTAGCCTACTCACAAATTATAGTGTCCAGTTTATATATCATTTATTCCACACATGTTTGCCTGCCAAGAAACTGCTCATTGCTCGTTAAAATATTCAAGAAATAATTGTCTAACAGGTTGTTCCCTCAGTGCAGCTTTTCTATTCGATCCTCTTTGCAGATTCATTAAATGAGAGTCTGAAGTTCGTAATCGAGAAACTATCGAATCTTCATTACTGTCTTCTTCATCAAATCCTTCACGTTGCATGTAAAGGCAAACACTGTTATCAGTAGTATGAAATCTAAGGTAGTTATGTAAAAAACAACATGCTAAAAGGATTTTCTCAATATTTTTTAACCTCATATTTAAGGCTATTTTAAATATGCCAAATCGAGCGATGAGTATTCCAAACCAGATTCGACGTGCCTTTGATAATTGATTGTTAAATATTCTTCTTTTTGGCGTTAGTTCTCTTTGGGCAAACGGTTTTAGAAAATTGGGTCGCAAAGAGAATAAACACGTAATTTAACTTTCTGGCGCTTTCATGCATCATTCTTGGGTTTGGCAAGTTCAGTGAGGACTTTTTTAACTTATCATAAAATTCTAGATTTGTAATTACACCTTCGTTTGATATTCAGCCATTAGTTCCAAAGTTACACATTATGATTTCATAATTTTTATTTGCTATTGCTAATAGAACAAAACTGTGGATTTTTTTGTAATTAAAGTAAAATGACCAGCTGTTGTGTGGTGGAATAATTCTGACGTGCCTTCCATCTACGGCGCGCAAACAATGAGGGAAGTTCCATTTCTTAAAACTGCTAGTTACGTTTAACCAGTCAGCCTCGTGCTTTGGAAACTTAAAAGAAATGAAACAATAATAAGCAACTTGATTATTCAACTTTATTATTATTATTTTTTTTTTAAAGAATATCAGGAGGCACAGATGAGAGCTCTGATGATGAGAGCTCAAGAGTTAACCGTGGCATCTATTCATCAAGGTCTGAAAGTAGTTATACAGAAACACGTCCAGAGAGAACTAGAGCAAAGAAAGGAGATGGGGAAAAGCATCAAGATTCACATGATTGACATTATAGGAAAAAAAATTAAACAACAGAATACCGATTGAACTGTTTCTGACAGATTTTTCCACTTGGGAACAGCATTCTTCGCAAGTAACGAACGAGATCTTAAACAAGAACAACTGATTATAGCGGAAAAACTGAGTATTCAACGAATCAAACTAATCGCCAACAAACAGCATTGCCTCAATGGCAGTTACCAGCTAGTGGGTACACTCTTATCCTAAGGGAAAGTCATGTATCAAGAACATCAACACTCTTGAATCTATATCAACAACCGTTATTATCTGAATTGCAATCAACTTTCGGTGCGGCACCCCCTATTACTGATGTGGAAAGCCATGCATCAAGTAGTTCTGAATGATCTGTGCAAACAGAAAACTCAAAACGTTATCAATGACAGACCCACGATATTAGTGTTACCGTAATTTTTGAATGAAAAATGACTAATACAATAAATCTTTCTTTTTTGCTTTGTTTAATTTTTAAATTTCTTTTAATTCATTCGCAATTACACCTTTGTAATAAAAGAGATATACTTTTTTTACACCTTGAAATATTCTTTTTTTAAAACTTCTATAATAGCTTCACATGTCTCTGGAATGATTTTATCCAATGCTTGAGGGGATATAACTGGTGAAAATTTCATATCCTTATAGTTTCTTCCAGTGGCCTAAAATCGCAGAGTAGCAGTTAACCGTTCATCTGCAGATATGGCGTTTCTCATTATAGTATCTGCAGATATGGCATTTTCTCTGAATTTTCGGGGTTACAAGTGATAACAAGAAGAGATAACTGTTCTCATCCATCTTCATAAAATTATACCAGACTTGAGGCTCACACCTTATTTCGTATAATAGATTTATGTATGTATACTGTCCTCTTTTCAGTAACCATAGCATGCACCAATATGATCAACCCTTTTGTTTAAATAAAGGTTCGCTTCTTCTAATAAGCCAAATCTTCATAATCCATGATCAGCACTGCACTAGTTTACAAACACGATTAAAATAAGTGCAACACTTGTAAGTTTGACAAACTTGCTTGTACTTATGTGGCGCATGCAGAGCCTCAAACTTACTTAACAAACATTTGATCAATTTTGGCTCGTTAAATAAGTTTGATCGTGTATGGCGATACTTACAAAAACCATCCGCATAATCTTTAATGAAAATCTTATGACACCTATCAAAATATTTTTAGGGAACATGGAATTTAAATGTTTTACGGAGCTTATATGCTCAGCGTACTCTGTTGTTTGTATGAAAATAAGGATTTTTGGTTATAGAAAATAATCAATATCATTACTCAACTTACAATAATGATTCGTTAACTCTTCCTAAGCATAGGCATCATCTATGCAGGATGCAAACTCTATAACGCGCTTCCCAATTGTGTGAAAACATGTAAACTCATCTTTTAAAAGAAATACTAAAAACGTCAGTTCCCTATACGCTTATCGAATTTATAATTATAATAACAAATTATAAGTTACGTATGTTTTCTTTTATTAATATCTCTTGTTGGTATTAATATCTCTTGACTCTAAATGTTTTGTGTTAATACGTTCTTGTATTTAATATGTCGATTTTTTTATTTATTTATATAAGTTTCAACCAAATGGTTATATTATCATTTGTTTCTTTGAATTTTTCTTCATAACTTAACCAAGCTTCTATAATACACTCCAGTCTGATTTTCTTATATAAGCGTCGTATTTTTCATTCATTTTGATTCAATATAATTATTATTGTTATTATTCTTAATAATCAGTGGTAAATGACGGATTTTTTGGCTCAACGAAATAATTCAACATTACAAAATGCAATAACATGTATAAATGCAATACAAAGAAATTTAATAATTAACTTTCAACATTAGAAAAATGTGTTCAATAAATATTCGTGTCACAAAGTATGCGTTATTTAATCTAAAATATTTTGAATTATGTATATATGAAAATAATACTTTAAGTCGTAAGTAACTATTCATTATTAATTATATTCATTAAGTTAAAATGACTGCAGTTAAATGAGCCACATAATTAACTTAAAAAAAGCCAGGCAGGGTAATGGACCATTTCTGGCATAGGTGTTGTGGTCGCCATTAGTACCCTCTGTTTTCAGTAGCATTGTCTAAAGGCCCTGCTTACTTCATCAGACTCAGACTCTACTTCTTGAAGCTAATTTGAAAATCGTCTTTATAATATGCAAATGTAAAAATTAGATATATATAAGCATCTGCAGATTTTGCGAGATGGGTATATGTTAAAATACAGTTAACTCGGGTATAGCATAAACTCGGTTATAAAGCATAATCATCTGATGATCCGGTTCAAACTCGTTAGTAACCCATGTACTAATGAGTTGTACAACCCATGTACAAACTCATTAGTAACTCAAACTCATTAGTTCAAACAGTATTAACCCATGTTATTTCACCTCGGATATAGCCAAGTTACACCTCGCTTATAAAACAGTAAAACCAGTAAAATAAAACAAAATAAAAAGTAAGCAGGTATATTTGTTTAAAGAAAGGTAAATTTTGGTGTCTTGAAAAACTTGATTTTGTTTGTTATTTTGATGGACGCATTCCATTCTTTCGCCTACGATACTTGTTTCAATGTTTATGACTCTTTGTAACTTTGCCAAAACAATGGATAAATGCGTTAAATTCAATGCGTACAAAGTTAAGTAAGAAAGGCATTTTTAACACATTGTGTGTATAAGAAACATTGTACCCATGTATGTGTATCAACGCTAAACGAAGGATAACAGAAAAGAGAACGCATGATACGCAGGACCTCAGTCAGTCTTGTGTGTTTATTGTGTACAGTACTGTAGTGTAAGATATACCATGTCATGTGCTAAACGGAAGGCGTTAACAGTGGAGACTAAACTGGAAGTTATAAAGACGGTGGAAAGTGGAGTGCAAAAATCGACAATCACGAAGAATTTCGGTTTGTGTATATCCACAGTTTTTTCCATTGTGCGTAACAAGGACAAAATGAACGTGAGTCAAAACATGATGTTACTGGTTTTATTGACTTAACCAAAGCAGGATCGTAATTTGTTTATAACTACTATACTGCTTTTTATATTTTGTTCTGATTGAAACATAATTTGCTACTGCATGAGATTCAGGGTAGGGTTAGGAATTAGTTGGTTCTAATTTGTTTAATACCGTATGCAGTTTCTTATATGAAAAACACAGAAAGGCAATAACAAGGTTAAATAATTAAGTTTATTGTTCTAGTATTTATAACTGCAAAAATATGCCTCGAAGCGCGATTTTTAAATTACTGACAATAATATTGATTTTAAATATAATTCAAAATTTGTGGCTGATCCAGTTCTCTTCTTCCATTTCGAAACAAAGCAAATAAAGCTATGAGTGCGCCGATGGTTTTCGACGGCGTCTGCCGTAAAAAGGGCGAAATTCTGCTACAAAATGTCTAGGGAGGTTATACTTCCGGGCAATCAAAAGTCTCTTCCATACGTTAAGAAAATTTAAGAATGAAAGTTGCATTATTTCGTTGACAGTTATCTAGCGAAAATGCAAGTGGTGGTAGTTTATAATAGGTGGTCGTCACACCAACGGTGGAAATGTGGAAATAGCAGATTGATGCGAGCAAAATATCGAAGTATCTCATAGAAAAACGCCTCCCTCAAAAATACGTTAAGCTAATATCCAATCGGATTGTTAAGCGCGAAAAGGGCAAAAAGCTTAACGATCATTCAGAGAATTGTGGTAGGATGAAATTTCCTGTTTAAACTTGCTTAAGCCGACAAAAGAAAAATATACGTTAAACGGTCGTCTTCGTTCATAAAATAACAAGACATCGTAAATTTTAAATAAGAGAATGCGCGTATGCATAGAGCAAACAAGCCGCTTGTCGTTTCGGTCAGTATAAAACTTTTGACGTGATCTCATACCGCTCGTTTCTTATTGGCACGTAACTGTACTGATATTTTTATTTGGATATATGTATGTAGGTTTGTAGAAGCTGTCGCCCTCGACCATTTCTCCTAGCTTTCATGTTTTTATTTTAACGTATTACGATTACACTTGGATTACATATATATTTTCTTCTTAATGAAACTAATTTACTATGATTAGTTGATTGGTTAGGTTGTATATTATATTATATTTAATTATACATATTATATATCTTTGATGAATTAGATTAGTCAATTTAGATATATTGTTAGAGGGTTTCTCATTTAATTTATGATTTATTGAGGAATTGCTTATTGCAATTATTAATTAATAGAATTAATGAGACTCCGATATCAAGGAGAGCTAAAAGAGTGAGGGACCTTCAGGTATTCTAATAGCGTTGGACAATGCTCTATTTATGTGGTTTAAACAGCAGAGAACATTAAATCTGCCGTTTAGTGGTCCTAGTCTTAAAGTTAAAGCAGAAGATTTAGCTCAGAAATTCGGGATAAGAGACTTTACTTGTTCCAATGGCTCAATAGATCGGTTAAAAAAGACCTGAAATTGGGTATGAAAAAGTATGTGGGGAGGCCAAACTGGTAGTAACAAATGTAATAAGAAAAATGGATTGAGAACGAGTGGAATGATATAACAAAAATATCTAATAATGAAGACATTTTGATAATCGCGATTAATAACCGCAATAAGCAATTCCTTAATAAATCATAAATTAAATGAGAAATCCTCTAATAATATATCTAAATTAACTAATCTAATTCATCAATGCAATATAATATGTATAATTAAATGTAATCTAATATATTAATATATAATATAATCTAATATATTGGGTAGCGGGTAGATACTCATCTATATTCCCAATAGATGATAGATCTACTTCAGGGACGCGCCCCTGCCCAC
>WYDF02106945.1:0-10481 GCA_009867245.2 Adranes taylori
CATAACAAACAGATTGTCAAAACGATATATTAGTATCTTACGATCAATGAATTTGATACAGTGTGTTCTTCTTAAATTGATTTAAAATTACACAAGTTCCTCAACACCATTCATTTCCGTTTTTATCTTTTTGTGTGGTTCCTAGGATATTTCGCTCCATAACTTTCAGTTTGGTGCTTTTGTGCACCAAACTGAATGTGAAAGTTTGGTGCTTTTGTGAATGTGAAAGTTTCTGCTCCATATGTGAGACCTGGTAGTATACAAGAATTTAACACTTTCAAGCAATTGTTCATATGGCTCTTGAAGATCTAGCTGAATTTTCCAAAAGCTGCCAAGCGAAACCCTAGTCATTGTTTTACTTGGTTGTCCAAACCTAATTTGATCACATTATCCAAATATGCGAAAGTCTCAACAACGTTATTTACAATTTTATTGATTTTTCTAACTGTAATATCCGTAATTATTTTGGGGATTTTGAAAATTCATGATTTAGCTGCAACAACATTGTTTCTGGTCGTTTTAGATTTGCTGCTATGAGTATAACATCATCTGCATAACAAAATCATTCAGTAACCTTCTACTTATCTTTATTCCCATCTAGCTCCAATCTAGACTCTTCAGAATACTTGCAAAGAAAGAGCATGTCAACAATTTTGGGTACCAACCAGTCGAAGTCCTCTTCCAGTCTTGAAAATTTCACAAATAATTGTTAACAAGTACGGAAATGTGTAGCATATTTAATTTATTGAACGTAAAATATGCACTCTTGTTTCAAACAGGTACAGTTCTGTTCAGTATGTCATATATGCTACATGCATACTTTTAATACTAATATACAACGTAAGAACCCAAGAATTATGTTTTCTAAGTTTCTAATAATTTTTGACATATAAATATTCTATGGAAAATTTTACAGTTGTGAAGGAAATGGTTACATATTGTGTGAGTTAACGCAATCTTGGCGTAGATCTTTTGTTACAAAAACTTCAGTGGAGAATTATGATTCAAATTTGTGCTGCTAACTCTATTTTCTGCCATAGAATGCCATAGTTTACTCACAAAAGCATGTGTTGTGTTTGTCAAATATTTTTTCAAGATCAAAGAAAACCAAATGTGATTGTTCTGACCAGAGGTATCTTCAATAATAGTTTCAGTACAAAGATATTGTCGATACCTAAAGACTCTGAACAAAAACTATTTTGGTGATACAAAATCAGTAGAATAATAAACAATGTGATATGAAAATTTCAAGATCAATGACAGACGTTGTGATAGGGATATTTCTCATTAGATATTTCTCCAATAAATGTTTGAGTAAAAAGGTGATATGTTATTTACACGTGCATGTTCTAAAGGAAAACGATTATGTAATTTAGTTTTAATTCTGATTCCTTACAATTTGTTCATACGATCTAGATAGGAAGTTAATTACAATTAATGCTCTATAGTGGGCAGATTTCTTTTTATTGCCCAGGTTTTTGACCACTGAGAAAGCAGTTTAGTACTTTAAAAAGAAGCTAAGTCCTCTTCCAGTTTTTTTTATCAATTCTACAGAAACTCCGTTCTATACAACACTTTTATCATTCTTATCTAGTATGTATTTGCCAGAGATTTCATTCTCACCTTACATTTTATTATTCTTCTCTTACTCTTACTTCTTATATCCTTCGCAATACAGTCCTCGAAGAGCCTGATTCTTGTCGACAACCAAAATCTGCCATCCCTTTGTATTCTGCCAATCCCTTTCAGTTGCTTATCTGCAGTCTCCTTAGTTTACTCTACACATTATTGTCCATCCACCTATGCCGATTCCTACCAATCGAACGATTAAGCCTTCTCATTTTGATTTCTGTGATTACTCTAGGACCACTATACAGAAACTCTAACTCTGCATTTGTTCTCCAAAAATCATTTTCGCATATTAGTGTGTAGACTTTTCTCTCCACACACATTCAGTCAACTTTTATCTTGTTATGTCATAGTCTACATCTTTGAGCCGTAGAACACTACTGGCATCATTCTAGTATACCAATAGCTTTAAATGTTTTGTCATTTAAAGCTATACGAGAAGTTGTTGAAAGCCATAGTAGCATTTATTGCCCGCTACTAGTCGTACCTTGATTTCCAGGGACAACTCATTATCTGCCGTTGCTACTCCATCTAATTATTTAAACTGGGTAACTCTGTCAAACTCTTCAAAATCCTTGGCATGTTTTCACTTTGCTGTGTTCCTAGAATTAATCATGTATTCAGTTTTATCTTGGTCTCCATACTGTGTCGCTTCTTCCTTCACCTCTTTCACATTTTCTGAGAGATATCTACAGCACGTTCTCAATATTGTCACATCGTTCGCAAATGCTAGGCATTGCGTTGTTTTGCTTTGTTTTGCTATAAATGATCCCACCTGGATTTACCTGCAGTTTTCTCATTACTACTTCCAAGCCAATTACTACTTCCAAGTCGTTGATACTGGATCTCACTTTTTTAGTCCCTGTCCTGTTTCAAATTCATCTGAAAGTCTTCCTTAGAATCTCACTTTATTATGAGTTTCCTTAAGAATCATATTTCCTAAGTTCACCAAGTTTTTCGGTTTTCCCATTTTCAGAATTGACAAGAAGAGTTGTGGTCTGTTTATAGTATCGTTTCTCGCGCGAAAATCCCATAAAATTAGTGAACCGTAACATTACAATTTTCTTCGTGATCAGGTCTCCTATTTTTTCATTAAACCAATCTTTGCTCTTCTTGTTCTAATGTTTTGGAATCTTGCTTATAGCTTCTGTACCTGTCTCATTGGTCACAGTGGGAAAGTGAGGAATTATATATTGATTAATAAAGTCATATTATTTGTAAAAGGAATAAATAGCAAAGCAAGTTTGAATGAAATGTGGGTATATTTTAATCAGTTAATTTACAGTTTAATCGGTAGTTTAAAAGCAGTAGTGTAATGTGTAGGATTTTAATAAAAAAAAATGCGAAAGCTATTAAACAATTTTTAAAAGAACCACTACGCAAGAAATTCTAAAGAACTTTGGCAATCGCTGATTTACAGTAAGTCCTTAGAGTTGAGTAAACAACCGGCAGAATGAATATACGAATGAATGTACTAGAAAGTGACTACAAGGTGACATACTGGTAGTAGGCAGGTACGTTAGAAATGTGATTCTATTTCTGAAACACTTTTACCAGGCTCAAGGTGAAATAGCACACTTCCAGGTGGTTAGCAGATTGGAAAAATTATTAGATAACAAAGAGGTCGCGCAAGGTGTTTTACTGATATTGACGGAGCGTACTATCTCATTTAAATTGATTACAAGATGCGCAGTGGAGCGAGGCATTGCTCCAATCTGCGGTAGGAAAATCTACGCTGGAAAGAAAATTAGTAAACGTGGAATTAGTTGCAAAAAAATTTATACGAGTCACGTAGTGTTTAAAGGGATGAGTTTTATCTTCTCTTCTGTCGTGCCTTGTAGTGGACGAGCTTTTGCACGGTTTGGAAAGCAAGGTATTTAGGATGATGTGTAGAAAATTCAATTTAATTGCTAAGGACTTTAAGAAAGGAACACTTAACGTGTACCGACAAGGGCCTTAAAATTAATCTTCAAGGCTTTGGTTGTTCCGCTTACCAGAAGAAGGAATTTGCACTGCTTAAGCGCTCTGAATCTCCATGAGATATACGATCGCTGCATGGTGAGTAAAGTGCCTTGGAGAAATAATAGATTCCAAACTCACTTAGAACTTACAAATTGATAGAATCATAGAGAGATCGGGTAGAATCTTGGACAGACAAACTGAAGTCTATATTGTTGTATTGGTTGTACAAGTTGGTTATTAGCCATTTATAATTTAAGGAGCACGGCAGAATAAGTCGCTCCACGATAAGGTAGGAACAGTCCTCCATACAGGGAACTGCCTGCCTTCGTATAATAGGGTGTATGAAAACCACCCCAACAGCGGCACTTGAAGTGATGCTAGGCGCTTCGTCATAACCAACTATGCAAGCATCGGTTGAAGCCGAACTTCACTGGCCGCTAGTCCGAAGGTCAAACAAGGAAATGAAAGCAGATACCAATATTACAGGGGATAAAATATTAGACATAAAATCGGACTCTATACCTTTAGTCTGCAATATATACAGAAACTACGAGATTATCATAGACTCAAGTTTGTGGAAAGAAAATCCTCTTATCTTTCTGAAATTGTTCTAGTCGAGTTCACAGACGGTTCAACAGTTTCTGATAAGACGGATACAGAAGTATACGGCGAACGACTGAGATATAGAATTCCTGCTCTCCAGCCAAATTTGCCATAAGTTTTCAGATCAAAATATATGCAGTACTCAGTTGCTCACAAAGAAAACATAAAAGGGAAATATAACTAATACCTGAGGCGCTTAACAACGCCAGAAACGTGTCTAGGTTGACGGGCAAAGTATCAATGTACTAAGAAGGCTAGTTATGACCAAGTCATTTATCCTGATATAAGCATCAGAGGCAGGGGCATCGTAGGCAAGAATACCGCAGATGCACTAGAAATAAAGCTATCTAACATAAATGTCACTATCTGGCCAAAACCTCAGAGTTGTTGAAATTTGTCAGGAATAAAATCAAATTATTAACTGTTAACAAGACACGCCCCTCTGAGGATATATATGACGAAAATAGGATTACACAGATGAAGAGTGTAGGCTGTATCTTGGAGAAAGCAACACAGCTGGCTGTGAGGTATTAGCATCAAGAAGTAGAGACTAATCAGAAGTAACAGATCAAAAAGGTACAATTAGCCGATTGGCTGGAGTGCTGTTTCCAGAGCACCCTTTGGTGGTAATAATAACAATAAAAATACTGCTAGATGGTGATAACTGATACACCATATTCTTTGCCGATGATCAGGGGTGGCAGCAAATAAAGATGGTGCAACCTTTATGAAAGTAAACAAGAGTGGAATTTGTGTTTAAAAAAAACATTTCTCCCCTTCGTGCTAGAATGAAATGGAAAATTTGACTGAAACCAGTTCATACAATTTAGCGTACACAGGGAAGGGAGAGGACAGCCGCTTCCCGTATTTTTCCATTCCCCTTCCTCAATCGTATACTCATGTCCTTTTGACTATTATAAGATTAAGCATAGATTGTACAAACTATTTCCCCTCTTCCTTTCTTGCTCAAAAAGTAGCGTATGCCCTTCATATGTAATTTGTTGATCATTCAAAATACGCAAAAAGTCTATATATTTTAGTACACTATAATTTTATGATTTCATTCATTGAATTAAAATCGAAATAAACTTTGTTGCCTAAACAAATTTCGACATCATGCGTTCAATATGCATCAATCATTTCATTTTGGCAACTATATTGCAATTTGCCTTGATATTTGTTTGAATAAAATTCTGAAGTATTGCTTTTCAAGATACTAAATCAGTTTAATAGTCAATTACATGTTTAAAAGTGTTATATATTGATACATAAATTTACCTAACTTACAAATCATATTTTTGTATATTTTGGTTATTATAGTATTAAATATTATTATTATTCATTAATAAATAAATATTAATATTCAAATCAATTTTAGTCATCATTTATCGCCGGGATGTTACAGCTTATTGCTGCTTCTAGCACTTCAACCGCCACAGCTCTGCGTCCTACTAATCATCTTCATTTATGTCTCCCCTCCTCCACCCTCCCCTCTCTAACTATTTCTTTCTCTCTCTCACACACATATATTCTTTTATCTCCTTCGCCCATGCTGTTCGAAGTTGGCTTATTTTCAATTTCCGATCTGGAATGTATTCCATTCTTTGCTTATTTTTATCACATGGCCATACCTTATAGCTTCAATATTGTCTACAACGGCCTTTATTCTCCCCACTTCGTTTCTAGTACAGTCGTTTCAAAACGTATTCAATCCTACATATTCTACAGTTACCAGGTCTCTGCTCCAAACGTTGCAACATGTTCTACTTGGCTCTGATGTATGAAGTTATACTGCGCTCTGATTAAATTTTCTTGAAATTTTATAGTTTATGACAAGAGTATTGGGTTCAGCTTCTGAATTGCGGTTTCTGGTTGTTCCTTCGTGTATGATATAGATTCCTAAATATTTGTAATCCTGACACTATTTTATCTTACAAGTTCCAGTGTCAAAATCTTTTGATTTTCTTCTGAAAAGCAACAACCAGATATGCTGAAAACCGACAACTAGATATTGGGGTCACTTTGGCACATCTTCAGGCCCCACTTTCGAAACTCTTCAATTAATTTTCCGACCCTATATCCTATGTTTCCTATCGTTCTCTGTCATGACCTGATCGCCTGGAAACAAGTTATATATGTATTCTCTTACAATATTAATCTACATGCACTGACATCTACTCATCCATTTGTTGAGTATTGCCTGAATATAAATTTTGAATGAGGTTGCAGAGAGGTAGTAACACTGTCCTAGTGTTTGAGCTAAGGCTGGTTTGTGAACGTTTGTAAATATTGTTGGCGGCCGTATATATGTTTGTGGAAGACGCTCTTAGGCAATCAATCTAAACATTCGATGAAACAGTATACTATCATAAGTCTTCTCTAAATCTATGAGCAAAAGATGGATTGGCATATTGATTGCTGGTCTTCGCTCAAGTAGTTTGTTGTAGCATGGAAAAATTTTCTACACATAATCTCCACTCCATGTACTTAAGCTACTTTTCTCTATAATGTTTTGGAAAATATCTTTAATTTTGGCTTCTAGTACTCTGTCATACAACCGCCGCAGAGAATTGAATACACTGATACCTCTATCATTATCAAGGAGCCATTGGATTCTACTCTGGTTCACTATACCCACACGTCATTACAAATGGAGTTTTATGATAAAATTCTGCTATTTTATCTATTAGTATCAGTATTAGGTATTTAAGTAATTAATAAGAAGTTTCAAAAGTTTTGGAGTGTGATGTTCAATAAATAAAATCACAAAAGTACTCTTTCTCCAAAATAAAATCATCCTTATTGTTCTTTATTAAAAACACATTAATTAATATGCAAAAAATTAAAACTTTCCTGTTAACCCAATTAACACTTATATAAGCAATTCAGTTAATTACAAAAAAATAAATTAAATAAAATTAATAAAAAAAATAAAGAAAAAAATTTATTAATGAAAATTTTACACGTGGTCTCATTTTGAAGAATGAAACCATATTGATTTTACAAATTCCTTGGGAATATCTCTTGGCGCAGCCGGTTTCCCGTTTTGCATTCCTTTGGACCTCGTGTATACTGTATACTTCTGCTACTGTAACACAATAATATTTATTCATCTTCTTCAAATGTGTCCCTATGTTCAGATCTATCTTCAGACAGTAAGCATATCTAATGATTTTTGTACTCTTTCGGTGTTAACAAAGTTTTTCATCTTTCCGAATCGTTTTAATTAAGTTTCATGCAACTAGTGTACCACTTATGTAGCTATCCAGTTTCCACAAATTCTATAATATTCTTATATGCTGCAGTGTTTGAATGATAACGGAAGAAAGGAGTTAACAGAAGAAATGAATGGTGTATGGAAAAGGACAAATGGGACAAGTGTGACTCAAATGTGAATTTATAGGATATTTGCGAAAGTTATAAACACGATGTTGGAAAGAAAATGTATTTAGAAAAGGATATGATCTGCCATGCACACAGGGTTTATTAAGGGCACAGCAGACAATATTGTTAGGATTAATTATCTGATGCAAAGAGACAGATGTAATGGAAACAAGCTGTAGCTGTTTTTTATAGACGTACAGTCTACATTAATTAATACGGTAGTGAGGGAGAAATTATAGAAAAAATGTGAGGTATTATAGGAGAATATTGCAGGGAGAATGTGAATGACAATAAAAAAGTTGTACGAGGGAACGCAAATAAGACCGAGAGTTGGATAGGATGTATCTGAATGGTTCAAAGTTAGTCCGGGTATAAGTCAAGGATGTACACAGAGTAAGAGTTTTTAACATATGTGTCTCAGATTTAAATATGTGAGAAGGAGAGGGCAAGTACGAAAAGTAGGTGAAGAAATAGTACGGTCATTGGGATATGCTGATGCGGGAAGTATGCGTGTCGGAAGACATGAGTAAAGTGACAGAAGAAGTAAATAGATAAATGATAGAAAGAGGGCTAGATGGGATGTAAAAAAGGAAGGACGGATAGTAAGAAGGGTGAATGTGAAATAAAGTGGCAAACAGATTTAAGATGTTGAGATACTTGGGAGATATGCTGAGCAGTAGCGGATCGCGTAAAGAACATGAGAAAATAAATTGTGACTAGAAAAACGACTGCAGGACGAAAGGGAAGTGATGATAGGTGAGGATGATAGATTGGTAGAAAAACTGTATGTGCTAGCTATGACGGAGAAACGCAATAAGAAAGGATTTCATTAATGAGTTAGAAGCTAAAAGAAAGTGTATGAAAGAAATGAGTTGAAGGATAAACGAATGGAGTTAAAGTAAGAAATAGAGGAATAAATGTGGAGAGGGTTGGGAAAATAATTAAGAATATGGAATGAAGAGAAAGAGCGACAAAAATAAATGAAAATAAGTTTATCAAAAAAGTATAAATGACTGAAGATAAATGGTATGATACAAAGATATTTGACGGGTGATATGAATATGGAGCAAAAAAGGGTTTGCTAAATTTTGGTGCCAAAAGGAGGAGAGGAGTAATAAGTATTGAGGGAGTCAAAGTGAAAGGAGATGCAGAATATGTGGAGAAGCGGAGGAATCATGGGACCACTGGGTTCATAAATGTCAGAAGATGGAGTGGGATGAGGACAAACATAGAATATAGATAACTGGAAAGTACATATGGGTGCAAATTGGAGGGCAAAAGAGAGTTAAAAAACTAAAGATAATGTAGATCGGTAGGACAGAACAAATGGGAAAAAATGGAGGATGAAAAAAAAAATTCCCTCCTCCTAATTGGGGAAGGAAAAATGGAAGGAGGTGCAAAAACATATATTACATAACAACAGATTTTATGACAAACAATAGGAAAAACAATAGAATTTTTGTTACTTAGTAATAGTTTTTATTAGAATTAGTTTTTTTTTATTTCCTTTGATTTTGTATAGGATGTTCTCAGAGACGAAAGAAAGGAATATGCGAAGCGGTGGAAAGAAGGAATATGCGAAGCGATGGAATAATATTTTGTCTAGTGGAATAATAAAAGTTATGTATATGTAAAGAAAATTATTAAATAAATTTTGGATTTTTGTGAAAATAAAATTATGAAAATTCTAATTTTTCATCTGCCCTGTATAGTATAGACAAATAACTTCGGCGAAAAGAAATTTATGATATAGATATAAATCAAACAAAATTGTCTTCCAAAAACTCAACTTTAATTGAAATCGTAAGATATTGAACATCAATTAACAGTCATCGACTGTCTTGCTGACATGTTTCGAGAGTACATCAGAACTATTCAAACAAGACAGTTGATGACTGCCAATCTTACGTTTTCACTTAAAGTGGAGTTTTTAGAACACTATTTTGTTTAATTTATTTCTATATTATAACTGGAAAAATTTTTCTTATTTATAATATAGAGTTTAAAATTTATCACTTCCTTCAGCATCATTTTTTAAATTTCTGGAAATATTTTTTTGTCTTCTTATAAGTTGTATAACAAAATAAGGATGGAGTTATTCGCTATAACCCTGCTTTAACGCTATAACGCTGTAACGCTGGTGATATTTAGAAGTGATAGAAAGCGACAAACAGAATAATTGCTAAGAAAGAGAAACCACTTCTTATGGACACGTCAATTTGTAGGACACGTGCTTTTTTTTAATAATGTTTCTTTGTAACGATTTTACCTGAAGATAATATTTAAATATCTAAAACGTTCGTAATGAATAGTTAGTTTCATTTATTGTACAATTTTTGGTCACCTGTCTACAACAATTTTATACATTAGATAAGAAAGAGAAAGATATGTAGGTCTTTTTACCTGACAACTGTAAAGAAGAAAGGACGTGAATTTTAATTGACTTTGCATAAAAATTTTACAATAAACCCACCGTCAGAATCATTTAGTTCACTTTTATTCTGACGCGTTTCTGCTAATAGAAGCCATTATCAAACACTTGAGTCAGTGTTTGACAATGGGAAGGATTAGCCGCAACGCGTCAGAATAAAAGTGAACTAAATGATTCCGGCGGTGGGTTTATTGTAAAATTGAACATGTAATAGATTATTTGATAAATTCAACACCAAACATAATCAATCAATCAAAATATAAGCTATAAAGTAGCGCGGTAAATATTATAAATAACGCATTGAGCGATAAATATTGACAATCTATCGTCCAATGAAAATAGTTTGTCGAACAAAGTTATATAAAAAAAAATTTAAGTGTGACATATTTTAGACAGAGTTTCTGAGGTTAAATTATAGCTTGCAAAATACATATATATATATATATATATTTTTTTTTTCCTGGTAATATAT
>WYDF02106956.1:0-10480 GCA_009867245.2 Adranes taylori
TTTATTACATAGGATATAATCAATCTCGTTTCTTGTAGATCCATCGGGGCTAGCCCAAGTCCATTTCCTTTGTGGTGATTTTTTGAAAAAGGTGTTCATGGCATAGATGTTGTGTTGTTGAAGAAAGTTGAGTAGACTCTTGCCTCTTTCATTCCTTTGTCCTAGTCCATATTTTCCTATATGTGGTCCTTCATCTCTTTCATATTTGCCTATTTTTGCATTATAGTCACAGATAATAGAAGCTATCAGTTTCCTCTTCGTCAGATGTTGAAGTTGGTGCGTATACTTGAATTACTTTTAGTGAATATTTTTGGTTTAATTTTATGACGGCAAAGATTACTCTGTCGGATATCGATTTCAGTTCTGTAATTTTTTCTTGAAATTTAGGTGAGATTAATATAGCTACTCCGCCTTGCGAGTCTGTTTCGGAGTTTCTTTGATATAGTGTGCAACCATTTTTTAGAACGGTACACTTCTCCCCTTTCATCCTCGTTTCGCTGATGCCCAGTATATCCCAAATTGCACCAAATTTCGGCAACATTACAACGTCATTATTACATGTCATTTTATTTTAGATATTTCCGTATTTGAATGAGATTCTATGATTCTTTATCGGTCGAATGAAGAACATTTGAAACAAATAGCTGTAATAGTTTCTTAAAAAATGTGGCAGACTAAACGTACTGTTTGCAAAAATAATTATTTCATCTTTCGCCATTTTATTTTAATTTTGGTAAATCCCCATAACGATATCGCCTGATGCCTTCTTCGACAAACAATAGTTTTTCTAATCGGAATGTTTTTTATCTTTTAGACTGAATTCGCATAGTTCATATGAGATTCATAAGTAAATATTTATGTTCGTTTGCATAAGTATTAGGTAATTTTATTATCTAAAGAGCAAATACAATTGTAGTTTTGATATTTGCAAGGTAGGAAATCAATTATATTTAAATATTCAACATGTTTATTAAAATTCTATAACTTTATTTGAAATACGTGGAAATATTAACTAATTTAGAGGATTTTTATGTGCGCTCACAATGCCATGTTGGACTATGCCCTGTCTAAGGCCTCAATCGTTTGGAGAGACTCACCCAAGCAGCAATTTATTGACAAATGGAAACAAATGACTTATTTTTAGAAAAATTGTCTTTTCGTATATGTGAAATACTCCGCGATAAACATATAAGGGGCGTGCGCAATATTTGACTCTATGGTTATATATATTTTGTTATGTAAGTTAAATTCCTTGCTTGATTTACTCTTTTATAACACTACTAAAATTTTATAACAGGTCCGAATAGGGTACCGGTTGAAGTATGGGGATATATAAATCACGAGGATTGAAAGCGTTGGTAAGAGAGATGAATAAAATCTTGAAAGGGGAGGAGAGAGTGCCGGATGAATGGAAGAAGGGGGAAATTGTGCCACTTTAGAAAAGAGGAAATATAATATATGTGAATAGCTATAGATGGATTACAATTATGGATGGGTTATATAGGTTGTTCGCGAGACTTTTAAATAGGAGGTTAGAAGAAGAGGTAACAAGGAGGACGGCTAGTTGCATCGTTACCATTAATTATATTATAAATAGAGATATAATATTGGTCGAAAATCAATTATATTGGTCCAAAATGGGTGTGTAAAGACCACGTGGATATGTTGTCGAAGAAGGCAAGCGGAATAAAGGAGAGAATAAGAATGGTATAGGAGAGAAGTTTTGAGAAGTCAATGAGAATGAGGTTGAAGATAATGGATGTGTGCGTGAATAGTATTATGATGTATGGAGTGGAAGTATGGGCGGTTATTGAAAGAGAGAGGTTGGAGAGAGTGCAGATTGGATTTATGAAAAGGATGCTAGGGTTGGATAGGAATACCAGAAATGAGATAATGTTACAGGATATGAGAAAACAGAAATGTTGGATAAGTGGAGTGAAAGAATGGTGAAATTTAAAGGGAAGATCTGTATGAATGAAGGGAGAAGGGTAGTTAAGGAAGTTTATATGGAAAGAATGCAAGCGGGTGGAAGGCGTGGATGTGGGAATGAATGGATAAAGTGCAGAGTAAAATTGAATAGAATGACTGGATGGCCATCGGAAAGATGGTTTGAGAAAATGATGGGTGGGGGTGAAGTAGTTAATGAGATTATGGAGAGGATAAAATATGTGGAAATTCAAGAGAGAGAGAGAGAGAGAGAGGAAAGAAAGAATAGGTGGAAGTAGATATAACGATAAGTATAAGTGGATTTTAGGTAAAGAAGGTACGGCAAGTTATTTGAAATCAGATTTATGTATGGGAGAGAAAAAGAAGATTTCTAGGTTTATATGTGAGAATGAGGAGCGGGTAGTAAATACAGTAGTAAATACAGAAAGTGGAAGATGTCTGGAGAAAAAGAAGAAAAATGGATGCATTGGATGAATGAGTATGAAGTGATAGAATGGAGTAAGAAAGAAAAGGAGTTGGGGAAAAATTGGAGGGTTAGTTTTAGTGGGTGAAGAAGGACAGGGTTTAGATTATATGAGAAGGATAATGAATAAAATAAATAAGAACAGGTAAGGGAAAAGAGTGAGTGGAAGAATATGGAGGGGGGGTTCTGGGGAAGGATGGAATAGAATGGGAAGTTTAAAGGGGGGAGAGAATAATTTAGCATTGGTCTTCCCTTCTGCCTTGGAGAAGTTTAGAATTTATTATTAGCTTATGTTTGGTATTAATATTTCTTGTTGCTATTTATATATATATTTACTTTTTTTTGTATTGCACCTGTTGAGTTTCTAATGAGCTTCTTTAGCACTCTCATCTCTTCCAATAACGCTTACAGCTTGGACTTCCTAACACTAGCATATGCCCCTTTGTAGTCAATGTAGAGTTGGTGCACGCTGATATTATGCTCGTAGCACTTCTCCAGAATCAGCCGTAATGACAGTATGTGGTCCAAGGTTGACCTGTTGCGCCGAAACTGAAAGGTTTCGAAAAGATTCTGTATACAACGTTCAAAAGAGAAATCCCGCGATAGTTACTGCAAATCATCTTCTCACTCTTTATGTATGGGACAGATCACCAATGTGTGCCAATCTTCTGGGATGTCTTAGTTTTTTCATACTGAACGAACGAGACTGTACATACTGTCGCTCAAAGTAACAGCCAACAGCCGTATCCGCCAGCATCAAGCGGCAGAACCGACAGTAAGTGCACCAGCAGCCGATCCGGTCATCAGCTTAAAACACGTTTGGCAAGCGCTCTAACCTACCTCTAATTGTATGGGAATTGCATAGCTTCACTCCTTTCCAGTTGCCTGCCTCCTGTTCACGTGCAGTAACGTCGGCGTTACGAGGATGTTACGAGATGTTATCTAGTGTGTACGATTACTTGTGTACGCTGCTTTTAATTATAATCATACGGTTGTATTGTTTCATATGTACTACTTATTGATATCGTTTTATGTATTCTAATTTCGCTATTGCTTATTTGATCGCCATTACGTCAACAATTTAATTTAACATTTATACATTGACATTTAATTGAATATATGTTTCTTTGTCTGTTTGTATTGTCTATGAAGAATAATAGATGGTTTTGTTAAATCATTAATGCTGTTTCACGCCTTAGCATTAAGTTCATATTACAGGTGCCACAAGAATATGAATCCTGAATAATTCGCAAGACTAGCAGCTGCCTGTGTCCTCAATAAGCAATTGAGGACCGGATGAGCAACAAGATCAGCTCCAGCGTGCGGTCTCACGTTAAATGGACAGGCGCCCGAGAAGCACATTTTCAGAGGGTAGTATTAAATCAGATATTAGTTTGCGCTATCGGTGATAGTCGCTAAAGTTCCCCATTAGCAGAGTCGCGAGTAAGAGTCTGTCACAAATTATATATAAATGTACAACAGGTGATAAGTTCCTTTTGAACGGATTGAGGAAGTGACGTTTCCGCTGCTTCCTCGATCGATAAGGTTTTATATAGAAAGGCAGAATAAAAATACAAAATTATCGCTCTCGTTCCACTCGTAGATAATGTTATAAGGAATATTGCTTGTGTGTCCTTTTCAAAATAATGCAATACGTATCTGCTTTATCCTTCATAAAAGTTTATCATAGATTTCATGTACTCTTATCAAGATATATGTTAATAGCTATATAAGCAAACCCTATTACATTTACTTAAAAAAATTATATACACTATGAACATAAATACAGGTTACCTACCTATAGAATTGATATGCACTCCATATTTGTATATTTCATAGTCGGTGTAACAATTTTTTTTCACTCACATAACTTATAAATATTATATAGCATATAGGAGAAAAAATGTGGGGCGGTACCAAACTAACCTAGCCTGCATATACCTATATATCTATACACACACATGGGTGTGCGTGTGTGTGGATCATTCTTATGATCGTACGATATATTTTAATAATTATAATGTTGTGTGTAATAAATTTTATATGCATAAACTTGTTCATACCATTGAATTAAAAAACTCTATGCATAGAAAATGGTAACTTTTCTATGCATTATTACAACTATTGCTTCTAAAATATCTGTTTAAAGATTCGTCTTCTTTTAATACTTCTAGGGCATAAGTAGCTGACAAAGAGTAATTTTTGGACAACACCATATGTATATGTTTCATAATTTTTATGTTATAAGCATATAGAACAATAAAAGTGGGGTACCCCTCCCTTGGGAGGCATAGTGAAATTGTAGGAAAAGGCATTAGCATCTTCGAAAGAAAAATCCATATAACGACATAAATGTCACTTACTAATTCATTTCATTATTTTACTCATTCATTCAGTCAGTAATTCACCCATTCGATCTTTGTTCCTGACATGCCCAGACAGGTCTCCCACCAGTGCAAGTTTTTTTTTTATTATAAGGAACAAAGAATTAATGGTTATAATATTATATTATGAAGATATATAATTATAACCCGGCAAGGTTCCACAAAAAACGATTGGGAAACTCTGGTCTAGAATATTTAATCAGCTTACGTCACTTTGTTTCATGATCTCACGTCGCTTTTAAAATAATTACAAATTAACCGCAAAGAAATCTGCTTAATTAAACTCTTATAAACGTTAATACGCCACCGATATACTTTACTTTTAATACAAAGGTAAATATAAAAACTAGTAAGGAACATCTACATAAAAGGTAATTAATTTATTAACTTGTTGCAATATAAAATTAGTTACATTGAAATCAATTATTTACTTAGAATAAATTCCAAGAACTTAAGGTGTTTCAGTTTCTTAAACAAAATGAATAATAAAATAAATATCTACTCACATTTGCACATCAGCCATAGGAGTCAAACGGCAAGAATTGAACGACAAGAAAATTCTAGTCTCATCTTCACAACTTCTAATAATATTCTTTTCTAGTACTAAATTTTGGCTTTTTATATTCTCAATCAATTGTTACGCCACTTCTGTGCTCGGTTTTTGAGAAGAAGTTTATTGCGTCTTACTTTCACACATTAAAAATTCTATTACATAAATTATTTTTTCAATTATGTCTCTCTAACATACAGGAGCATAAAACTGTTTCACGAAAAAAACTACTTTCTGCTCGCCTTTGCTACTAATTTCTTTTCGTCACGGTAAGTTTTTCTCCCCTTACCTTGGCCGCCTACAAGATGCCATCTATGTGATGCATGTGGCTATTCTTACAGATAGAATGAAACTGGTTTCCCTTAGATCATCTACTTGAAATGTTTAAAGATCTTTACATTAGAATCTCAAGAAGTAAATACGTCTAATATCTTTTGGCGTTACAATAAAGAATACTTACTATATTTCATGAATTATTTATGCATTTCTATATTATTTGCATCAAGTTTTAAAAATTGATCTGGAACGTTGTAATTTCTTGCTATCTTCGAATTGTTTTAATATGTTTTGGGTTTCCAGTGAAAAAAGCTTTCTTTTGTTAGGCCCCCCATAAGCTCAATGCAAATAACATCTCTTGATTTCCTACCCGACATTCTACTTTAACTACACAATGATTCACGGCTATATGAATTATAATTCCGTTTACGGGATGGGTGTTAAACCTTTATTTCGGAATTATAATAATAAAATTTAATTTGATTTTGAAAGATTTAATTAATTTAAACACTTAATTACAATTTACTTTATCATGTGAATCTAATAAACGCGATTTATTAATTCAAATATGAATTTAATACATTGATTTATTAATAAGCGGAAGTAACGCCAAGTTTAAACGAAAGTTACGCGACTAAACTAATTGAAACAGAATTAAAAACTAGCGCGGATATCACCTAGTAAAAATATCGATCTAATACCAAAAGCATTTTCTTATATATGTTTTGTGTACGTGCGAAATCACATGAACCAATTCTGTACATGTCAGTACGCGTCATCAATGCAGTTGCAGATTCTGACTAATAATTATAGCACGTGTGGTCATAATACATTCTATATAAAACTGTTATATATATACTTCATGATACATGATATCACTTCATATATAATATCTTTACAAACTACTACTTTATTGAGTATTTAGATTATAGTAAAAAATTAAATAGAAATATTCGTGTGTAAATCATGTGTGGTCAATTAACTCGCAAGAGCATCGTCTTCTAGATCAGATTACAATGTCAAATATTTGCTCTTATAATATCTTTTTCGTATCCAGAGCGACCAATAGAGAATTTATCAGACTATATTTTTGGAACTATTAATATTGAGCTCTTAATGTTGGATATTGTTTTAAAGAGAATCAGATAGACTATCATAATATATAAAAATATACAGGATGGTAATAGAAAGTTGTTACTTATAATTTTTATTATCTTTTTTTTTTTGTTTTTGTTTTGCGTAGGAAGTGGAGAATCTTCAAAAGACAAAGGATGCCCGATGCATCCAATAGTGTGGGATTTTTACCCACTAAACTCCACTCCCTGTTGGGATATTATACTTAGGAGGTTGGTGAGTTTATTGTTTATTATCTGAGTTTTTCCAGTAAATAACCTCCGCAAATTTGATTTAAAATACCACTATCCTAAATACTTTTTAATATCAATGGTTATAACTCATTCACAAGAACAGCTCTGTTAGATTTTATGCTTAGCTATAAAATGAATATGCCAATAGATAAACAGGTGCACCCCGAATAATAGTTAGTTATGTTTTTCATAGCAAACTTATTTTCAAAATTCAAATATATTTTCATAATAGTTTTTAATCGTTAACAAGGTTTTCTAATTAGTTATAATAAATTACAGTAAGTGCAATAATAATCTCACATAATAAATCAAACAAAAAATACAAACCAACACAGTAACGACGAAAACTAACAAATTAATCAACAGATTACAGATGTAAACATAACCTAGCAAACGGTCATATACCATAATTTTATATTTCATTGTAATATTTTTGCAGTTTCACCTGATTATGGCCAAAAGCCAAAACCGGTCGCGAATAAAAAAATGTGAAAACAAGGAAGTACTCTTTATTATAACTAATCAAATATGTTTTATTTAAATCTTGCCTAAATTAATCTAAATCAATTCTTTTATTAATGTTAAACTATTTTTATGGCCGATATTCAACTCAGCTCACGCTGACAAATTAGAAAAAATGCCGATGAACCACGGGTGGATGGCCATTTCTGCTATAAGGTATTAAGCTTTTTCAACACCCGTATTTTTCAGAACGTCATTGTATGTGCGTAACTGAATACACACTAACTCTGTATCTGAACCCATTATAGCGGAAAAACATTATTTATATTAAATCTACTATATATGTTTCACATTTGTTGGTCGACATATGCAAGGTGTTTTGCGTTGATTTTGAATTAATTCCTATTTTAGATCTGATTTTAACCATTTGTTTCTACAATTATTCCAACAAATGACTACTACCTTACTTATTGTAGAGAAATCAGGTTTTTATGGTATTACCGTATATTCAAAGCAGCGAAGTGTACAATTGAAATATATGAAACTGACTATGGAGCCACGTCGTTACTAACACCACTGGTTTCTCTTTGTTAATATACGAGAGTCGCATACTAGCATATTATAACTAATCATATGGATGGGTATCGTCGTTTAATGACACAACTACATTAATTAATTATTTAGATTTGCTTAAGCTAATAGTTGTGTCATTAAACGACGATATCCGTCCATATGATTAGTTATAATATGCTAGTATACGGCTCTCGAATATAAACAAAGAGAAACCAGTGGTGTTAGTAACGACGTGGCTTCATAGTCCATTTTATATGTTTTCATTGTGTACTTTCAATACAAGCTAATACCATAAAAAGCTAATTTCACTACAATAAGTAGGGTAGTACTCATTTCTTGAAATAATCTTGTAGAAACAGATCGTTAAAATCAGATCTAATATAGGAATGAATTCAAAATTAACGCAAAACACCTTGCATATGTCAACCAACAGACTTTAAACATATATAGAAGATTTAATAAAAATAATATTTATCCGATGTAATAGGTTCAGATATAGAGTTAGTGTGTATTAAGTTAGGCACATACAATGACGTTCTGAAAAATAAGGGTGTTGATAAAGCTTAATACCTTATAGCAGAAATGGCCATCCACCGGCGGTTCATCGGCATTTTTTCTAATTTGTTAGTCTCTCATATTTGTTACACCATTTTCGAAGACGACCTGCTTAATCTAAATAATTAATTAATGTAGTTGACTCATTAAACGACGAGTCCCATCTATATGTTTAGCAAATTAAGATTTTCCTATATTAGAATTATATAGAATCCACTAATAAAGCACACGTGTTAAATTTTTTAGTCAAAATGTAGCAGCTGCATCGTGACGCGTGTTGGCGGACATGTTGTACTTATGCATTTCTATATAAGTTCGATAAATTATTATTTTTAAGGCATAATTACTTGGGCAGTATCTGCGTTAGTTTGATTGTTGTTCCCAATTAATTTTAGTCGCGTAACTTACACTTCAGTTTTAAGCGTTTAGTTCCGATATAATAATAGATAAATGTATTTAAGTAATTTATTCATTTTGAAGTCATAAATTAAACCTTGTATGTATTATATTCACATTTGAAGTATATTAGAAGTATATTTAAAATGTTATTCAATAAATATAAAACAACTAAAACTTGTTGTTGAATAGTAATAATAATTTATATTGTAAAAGTGTTTATATTAAATACATTAAGTTCAAAATAAAAAATCTTAAAATTATTATATTGTCGTGTTAAATAAAGCTATTTGTGAAACCTATTTACTTATTTATCAAAATTAACAATAAAATACATATAGTTCTCAGTTACTAACTTTTAAGGGAGCATTGCAATTTTTTTTTATTTGGCTTTTATAACTTAGTCTCACAGTCATCGTGGAAGAGAAAACATTGTTATAGATAATTGTAAATATTTTTTGCAAGGTTCAAGAAATTGATTAGTAAGGTAGGTCAGCCATTTTCAGGCTGTTTTTCATATACATTTCATTCCAAAATGAGCCCAAAGAGCCCTTTTCAATATTATTTCAATACAATGTGATCTCCTCAGTACAATAGCTGTATTCAAGCCCATCTGACGATCCAACATATGGATTTGTACGTTTTCATAAAGTCGAGAAATAGGTACAATGGATGGACCTCGAAAAATTGCATTTTTTTCGAAATATATAAAACCTGTTAATTTACAATTATTCTCAATTACAATTAATCTTGTTTTTCTTCCATAGAAATGAAATTTCACGATTTTGTTTTTTCAGATTTTCATCATTCCATTGAAATTGAAAATTTCACAAATATAAATTGTACACAATGTCACATAACTCCACCCCCTGTTTATTTTCCCAAAAAGAATCTAATATAAAATGTGGAGTATTTCATCATCTTTTAAATTTTCTTTACCGTATATTTTTAATTCATACATTAATAAAAATAAACCGGGATTAATGGAACCTTGCTTGATTAAAACCAAGACTCATTCTTATTAAAGCAAGTACGGTCCAAGAATTAATAAAATATAATTATAATGAAACAATTGGCTTTAAAATACTCTATTAACAACAAAATAATTTAGTTTACATGCAAGAACAATTATTGAGGATCTACGAATTTTGCCAAATAATGAAACAAATACTGGCTAAGATTTATTCGATCTACATAACTGTTAATACGGATACAACATAATTTTCCTCTGATTTAAAAATAAATAAAACAACGGCCACGCAACATTTAATTGATCATAATTATAAAAGAGGAATTATAACGGATTGCTTGACTGACAATATAACAAAATATAGTACGGTTCTGATTTACTTGATTTGCTCATAGATTTATTCGAGTAGGCAACATCAAGATAATAAGGTGTTCCAATTCCTTGGTGTTCCAGGTCCAGCTCATTAATCAAGATTTATAATAAAACTAGCGGCCCCGGCAAACGTTGTTTTGCCCCCCCCCCCTCCGCTCCCCACCG
>WYDF02106967.1:0-18609 GCA_009867245.2 Adranes taylori
TTGATAAAAATATTTCAGTAGCCTATCAAGCGATGATGTATATTAAATGTTTGTAGGCACTTCCATGTATAAATTTATCCAATTATCACGTTTATACAAAAATCAGAAATATTTTATCTAAAACTAAAAACTCTTGAAATAATGTGGCCTATAAAAAATAATTATAAGGTTCTACGCTTAAGGAAATTTAAAAATTATTTCACACTAATGACTAATTAATTCAATAATTAATGACTTATATGAACTAACCTAATATCTGAATATAAATATTAGCTTAATGACTTATACGATAATTATTTACACATTTGGATGAGTGAAATAAACTATTTAATTAAAATTATTGTATAAATTTAGATAAACCATTTTGATATATTTGTATTTTAACTAAATGTGTATTTTATTTTAATTTCCATTTTTTGTTATATTTTAATACAATTTATTAAGATCCATATTTTTTGTAGCTTTTTTCTTCAACAGATCCTCTACCCTCTAAATGTTATTACTACCATTCCATTCATACATCTATTATTAGCTCCTCTGTTTTATGCTATTCCATAAATCTTTGCTCCTTTATCCTTTGACGTTGTTGCCCCATATTTTCCAGATCTACTTTCATACCCAAGTCCCATCTTTCCCATCCTTGAAATACATCAATAGTACATTAATTTCCTCTTCCTACTTCTTTAACCTTGCACGCATATTGTTCATGGTATACAAATGTTTATTCACCTATGCAATCTTAACCTCCTAAAACACATCGTCTCTTATTCCTTACACTTCATTATTTCCTCATGCGTTCGTACTCTTACTCCAGTTATACTACTTCCACTCGTTCTCCTACCTGCTTTTTTCTATCCCTAATTATGTTCTTCTGGTAACTCTTTTCCTATCCACTGCTTCAATCCATACTCCTATCAATCCAATAACATTAGAGATCTAAGTTTCGTTTTGTTAGAGGACACCACATAGATCTAGGGTTTGACAAGCACAAGGGAATAATAGTGTCACGTTTATTTTTGGAAACACTGGTAGTAGCCAATGTGGCATTAGTAAGAGACGTGTCTTTTGTAATTGGATAACGTAGGTATCCCCTCTTACGTTTAGTGGTACCATTGCGTACTTATTTTAATTTATCTACTACTGAATAAAGTTATACTTTATCTCGAGTCCAAGTATGTGAACTTATAATTCCCCTATGGAGAAAAGGGTAATTGTATTTTTATTTTACTGTTGGCTCGTAAGTACAACTCAATCTAATTAGTATGCAGTACCGTTAGATCGAGCAAAACGCACAGTTATCATGCTAACTTGATAATCTCGTTTATTTGAAAGCTAATCACTCGCTTTTATGTACTATATCTAAAGTTATTACAATACGTCATTTAGGTAAACGCCAATCAAAGATCCAATGAAGATCCAAACGATGGTTAAAGATGATCCGTGTCTCTTCACATGATTCCAGACTGATTTTCGAAATCTTTGATTTAGGTCCTCTTCTTTGCTTCTTATGTGAATCAGATCGTCGCCTATAATATCCATCCTCGATTGTTATGATTCCCATATCATGAATCATTAGCTGTTCTCGTTCCCCGCCACATATGACGGAAGTAACTTTAAGTACGTTGGTGCTGACCATCCATGAGTTTGCCGTTACCAATTTCTTCTAAGTTGTCATTGTTAAATGATACTGCTTTCGATGACATCTTAATTGCTGTGGAGTGTTGTAAAATGCGTCTATGACACAGTGATGATTGAATCCCATTTTCTTAATTGATTCTGGGGTACATAGATAACTGGCGCTAGTGATGACCCAACAATCATGCAGCTCGGCGTGCGTTAGTTGAAAGTATTGCTGAACATTATAATCCACCGCTATTACTAGTTTGGAGATGTCCACAATGGTATAAGAATTGTGCCCGACTTTCCGTGGTATTGGTATCATAGTTGTTAGATTAAATGCAGTTGTATCAATGTTTTTAAAGTACCCAGGTATCCAAGATGACATCATTCTTCTTGACTTGTGAATTGTAACGTCGAACTTCATTCAGCTTGACTAATCCTTGGTTCTGTTTTACTCTGAACCTTTCTTGTTTGGATGCGATTTGTTATTCAGTATTATTTACTGCGGCGATGGTTAACAACATAATTATGGACTGCTCACTTATTATGTCCATTAGTCGGTGCTGGTTTTGGTCTAGGTTTCTTATATCCTTATAGACCTCGTTAAATACTCCGAAAACGGAGGTAAGTATGTTTCCTAGGATACCTATTTTTCTTCTACCGGTATGTAGTAAATGCTCCAGGTTTTCAAATCTCTGTATTTTTTCTTCCAACTTCTAGTTTAATTCCGAGCAGTGCGCTTCAGATCACCCTTCTGTGCTTTGCCACAGCTTTCCTTGAATTTTTGGACAACTCGGCTAACAGTAGCTTTGTCTGTAATGAATTAGATGCGGAATATTCAAATCCAATCCGAAGGATATCTCTGGTAGTATGCGCTACACCCACATATTCAACTTATATTTCTGTTTTCGGATATTGAATGCTGAAATTCCTGGGATATTAAATGCGGATATTGAATACTGAATGCTGCCGCTATTATATAATTTAACATGGCGACAATTAATATGACCCATTGATACCTTGCAGTTGAAATTCTCTATAGCATCTTGTTTTCATGGTTTGTAATATTTAGGCTGGTGGCTTCCTCCATTGTAGTTGGCGTTACTTCTGGTTTATCTTCTACTGGAAGAGGAATCAATTTCGTTATTGGTTTATTCTTCCCCCTGCAGCCTTTTGGATGATCACGACCTTTATTTTTCCATCCGCACCTTCGTGTGTATTAACGATACGGGGTAACGGTCAACTACTAGGATTTATTTTGTCCTCTTTGATGAGTACGATTGTCCCTGTTTTGAGATTCGCTACCTGATGATTTTATTTATACCTGTTTTGCAGCATTGATAAATACTCTCTGAACCAACTATTCTAAAAATCTTGTTTAAGCTTCCAACGTTGCATATAGTTGCTACTTATAGTTGCTATTTCATGACCGGGTCTGGAGGTTTTACTAGCTATTTTGTTGATATCAGTTGTTAATGCAGCTATTTTGTTTATATCAGTTGTTTGAGAGCAAAAAGGTCTTGGATTCAGACTCGCCTGAATCTGGCATGTTATCTGAGTGAGTTCTTCAAACTCTTTAATCGCGTAGCTCCAACAACTCTTCGGAGATGGTGTTTTAAAGATATGACTCCAGACTCCCATAAATCAGCGAAGTGTGGCGCTGTCAGCGGAGTAAAATGTCAGCCGTGTAGTATCAACCGTTGCAGCCGAAGCTGATGCCACGTCAACACTTTGTAGTACTGTCAGAATGTATTTGTCTAGTTCATTCACTGCCCCTACTAAATTAGTTCCATTATCGCTGTACATATGCTGTGCTTGCCCTCTCCTTGCTGTAAAATGTTCTAATGCTAACTTGATAATCTCGTTTATTAAAGCTAATCAGTTGTTTTTAAATACTATCTAAGATTCCTACAAAACGTTATTTAGGTAAATGAATTGATATAGGATTTTGTGTGTACGGTTTTGCACACAAAGTTGAAATTTAAGAAAATTTATGAAACATTAAAAAAATAAAATATTTCCATGTCCTAACTTAGACACCCTAGTTTATTAGCAGTGAGTAAGTGAAACACTAGGCATTACCATTGATAGGGTTACGAGAAATTTACTCATTTAATTGACTAGTTCTGCGTACTCTAACAACGACAGATTGTTTTTATTAAAGTATGAAATTATTGTACTTACATTATCTGCAGTGGTACCATCGCTAACTTAATTTATAATTATCTTTAGATTCACGCACAGAGACCTTATTACTTCATTTAAAATTACTTTAAATGAAGGAAATTAAGTTCATTTAAAATTATTTTAGTTTAGCTCGATAAATAAACTGGTTGTCTAATAATTTACTTTACTTTATTCTCCAGAATTATCTAATTATTCTCCAATACCGTACACGACTATGCCTCATGGCTACTTATTTAACATTTCAATTTATTCATGATTTAATGTGGTATTAATTATAATTTTATTTTATTCATACTTTATTTTCGAAATTCAAATTGCTTTAGTCTTATAACGACAACAATCTCCCTATGGGAGCTTTTAGAGTTTTCTTCAGCTAGCAAATTCTCCTATTAAAATTGCGTGACATTTCCTCTTCTTATGGTCAATTGCATTCATCTAATGCATTCCACTTGATTAGCTCTCACCATATTTTGCTAATTGTTTTCGGCCATGATTAATGTATATCGAATCAGATGTATTTGTGCTCCAGTCTTCCCACTGCAATCGAAAAATTCCAAAAATCGTTCTCTAATCTAATACTTCGTTCAATATGAACTGAACGTTTAAGCCTCCAAAAGTAGACATATTTGTTTAGATTTACTGGTTCATAGTGAGTATTTTAAGTACTTCACGTTCTGTTTTGCATAACACAAGTCATTCGATTTAATTTCGTCCGGTTTAAAACATAAATTCATTTGCTGCGTGCATGCCATCATCTTTTCGCGTTTAATTTCTGATGAATAAAATTCTATATCGAAACAATAAACTGGAGATAGTTATAATTCATATAAATATTCATTTAGTTCCTGTATTCATTATGGACATTTCAAACACTTCGCATCCTAAAAGACAATGCATTGTATTAATTTAATGTACAGATAAAAAACAGAATATATGTGTGTTTAAGAGTTTGATTTATGTTGCGAGTGTCAGAAGAATTGTTCTAGATTTTCGTGTTCTGATAAGGTTTGAAGATATCTGTTTAAATCATTTAACACACATTTCATTAGCACTAAACAGTAGACAAGTGTAAGTAAGTTTTTAAAACAAAGAGAATGATTTTATTATGTTAGAGTTAGATGTTTGTATCTTGCTATCGGCTGAACACCCTAAAACAGTAAAAACAAGTGAATAACGAAATTTTATTAAAGCACATATATATTATGATCGTAAACATTATAATAAATAATTTTTAACTTCCTTTAATTAGCCCAAATTTATATGTCAACACAGTTTTAGATGCAGATTTGTAGTAACAATCTGCACACAGAAACGGCTTTTCACCTGCATGTTTGCGACTATGTACTATCAACATATTCTTACTTGTGCACTTGTAGTTATAGTTACAATCTGAACAATGAAATGGTTTTTAACCGGAATTCGTACATCTGTTCGTTATCAACTTAGTGGTAGTTGTGGCTTTGTATATACAATCAGAACAGTGAAATTGCTTTTCACCCGTATGCGTTCGAATGTGTACGACCAAGACTGACTTTGTTCCACACTTATAACTACAATAATAACATTGAAATGCCATTTTACCTATATGCGTGCGTGTATGTAATGCTAACAAATCCTTGCCCCCCCCCCCTCGCCCCGCATATAAACTCACAATCAGAACATGGAAATGATGTGGTTATTCAAATGTATTTCCATCGCATCCTGACTTACACATTTGTAGTCACAATGCAGTAAATTCAAAACTAGTACACTGTTCATCATCATCAACAATTTTTTGCGGAAGGATTTCACACCTTTCTGATTGAATCAAAGTAAAGGTGTTTATGCAATTATCTTCTTCCGTTTAAACTTTGGTTCCATCATGCACTAACATGAAATTCTTGGTTTCTGTTTATATCAATTGGTTTCACATCTTTAAATTTAGGTGTTTGTCCATTTGCTTGTATAATCTTATTAATGACGGTATAGATATATATAATAATTAGTTCTCAATAATTAGCAAGTTATAATTAATTTTTATTAGCCCTAAATCTTTCTTCCAATAATTTTTATTTGGAAGACGGCAAATTTACTATACACTAATTACCACGAGTATGAGCCAGCAAAACTATAAATTTATCAATCTATAACATAAATTCACCAGACGACCGTAAAAACATACGGAAATGGTTTTACTATAGTCCCACGCGGTATATTAAATGAAATTAAACCCAAACACAGTCTTAACAAATTTTAACAGTTTAATCGGATGAAATAATTACAAAATGAAAATAGTGAATGCGAAGATAATGAATTTTCAGTGCAATATCTCTTCGAGTACTATATCTATGAGGGTACAATAACGATAGTAAATTAATTAACCCTTATTGAGCGAGTAAAATAACCACACACATATCATCAAGTACCAGTACCAGATCCAGATCCTAAGTTTACACTTTAATTATCAATTTACAAATATGTAGCTCAAAAACAGTTGATCAAAAATATCAAATAATAAAAAATATCTAGGTCCTGTTACCAATTCGATGATCTCAATTTTCTACGGACTGTCAGCTGTCACACTTAACTTAACAAAGTGACTTGTGACTCCGGCAGCTAGTTAAAATCCATTTGTCCCATGTTTCCCATTCCGTAAGATCCCACGATGTAATCTATCTTCTAAAAATCGACGCTTACAGACGCACTTCTCGCCGAGGGGAAAATATCCAGATAGAAGTGTTCAAAGAAAAAGTAACCAACCGATAAAATGTACCAGCAAAAAAAATACTATGCAAAAACCTATAAAACTATTAATGCATCGTAATAGTCGAGATAAAGCCGCCCGCCTTCTGACCTCATTTATTCAAAAAAAGAACTTACCAATTAAATAACTAGCTGGTTTTTCCGTACTTCTCTTATTGCTGCTCCGATGTTATTGTATTACAGATTCGAACGAAATCTTAAATCCGCCCTAGGCGAAACCATTATTATACCAAGTACTACCTCCCAATATTAATGGCCATCAAAAAGAAAATCCAACTTCCAAATGGGGTATACACTCTGTTGTATCCCAACAATCCGAAATAACGAAATGGGGTAACTTTACCCCAAAATTTGGGGTAAAGTTACAACAGTCAACTTATAATCCAATTTCTGAAATTCGGGAGCCAGAAAAAATTGCTACTGTTAGTTTTAGCTACCGCACAAGTGATGACTAAGTGTTTCTTAATTTACTATCTCCTACTGCGCACGCTCCACCATATGCTTTCCTTTCAGAAAATAGATCCAACATAATTGCCCAATATTATTAAAAATCAGAAAACCTATAACCCCATAGGTTGATTAAAATAATCAGTCAATAATTCCGAATGCTTATTCGTCTAATTTTCAGCCATTCCGAATGTTTACATCCTTGAAATATCACAACGCCAGTGACGCCTATCTGATTTTAAATATAGGCCGCTACAACCCAACTGGTCAAGTGTATATTCAAAAATATGACTTTCCCAAACACTGAATACTACCAAGGTACCAATAAGTCAGGAAAATCCCCAAAGGATTTTTCTAGTTATTTTTTCCTTAATTTTGCAAGATATAATGTGGAATTTTATACCTATTGAAAGATAATGACTGAAAATAACCCCACCTGTTACAGAATCTCACTACTACATGACTAATGATATAAAGTGATTGCTTAAAATCTAAATATTATCAGACTTACTGAGTCTGCAATAATACCAAAAAATAATTCCTTATTTCTTTCTCTCCCAATTGAGTGAAATACAAATTGAATGTATTTAAATAATCCAATAAAATAAAAGGATTGAAAATAACGCCATCTATAGTAAAAATATTGAATTGATAGAAATAAAACAAACTCTTGTCCACACGCTGCGAAAATAATACAACCTAAATGACACAAGTCTGCTCCAACAGTATGAGAAATGCAACATTACAATATGGTCCATCAGACATAAATACCTATTGTCGCCTACATGCGGTGGTCTAAAGAAGCAGCAAAAGCTAAAACCAATAGAACTTTCGATAATACTAGGGAAAAATTAAGCGATGCAATAAAATTGGTGAATACACGAAATACGACAATTCTTTCTGTATGGGGCCGAATACTTCCAGTAACGCCCTTACTAACACACATATAATTCAAACAAACCCGGCGCCAACGTTCGAAAATACGAACAATCTTACATAAGGTAATTCCCAGTTACCAGGCAATCTTGTCACCGCATTTTTAATACAATTATCAATCAAGGCGCATAGCCCAAACACAACTCAATTTAATCCACGACCAGGAGCCCCATAAATTCAACAAAATTGCAACCTATATACACCCAGAAGTATAAATTCAATGGGTCATCGGTAGCAAGCAAACTATTACGCTGCAAGTTCTGGCCCCCAGAGGTAATGGCACAAATACTGCCCAATGTAACAGCTCCATTCCTTAACATAAATTAAGGCATCTAGCCATTAAGATCAGATTATAAAGTTGCACCAAATCAATTCGATAAACAGAGTTAGAGGAACATCTACCCCATTTTGGATGAATCATAGGTAGGCACATAGAACAGATAAACTCTTTGCCTGATCACAAAAAATCTGAACACGAAAATCTTATCCTGATTTTCGCAAATTTGCCTGTTCACTCACCGTAATTTCGGTAGCTAACCTAAAGGCAGCTAATCGGAAAAGGCCAAAGTATACATCGAGGCTTCGTAGTCTGTAAATGATGTAAAATTCTAAACAATCCAGAAATTATAAGGATTTAATCCTTAAGCACACATAAGTCCCAGTACGAGAACATCATTACGAAATCAATCGATGGATATTCTGATTTAGGTCGAAAAATTTGTTCAACTAGGATCGGAAACAAACAACAAGAAATCACCAAATACATTAAGATAAACTGTGGATCTGGAAATTTGTTTATCCATTTTTCTGGGACCGAATTATTATTGGCTGAACAGCGTTAAATGGAAAAGACAATTGAATAAAGCAATTTTTTAAGGCGTAAAAGCGTGCAGCCCGTTAACTATATATAAATGTGGAAGGTTGGCATATTGAAATTTCTTAAGAGAATTACAACTCCCTCGACAAGATTAAAAATATAGTATTTACGGAATTTGATAGATGTTTTGTTTGTCTACATTTTTCATTTGAAAACTTTTTTGGAAAAACCAGCAGGGACGTAGTTATAGGGGATTTAAAAAAAATGCATTTTTACGAAAAAATGAAATGATGAAGTTGTATGTTTATTTAGAGAAATTTGAAAAATGGTATGACATAGAAGAAATGTTGAAAAAATATAAAATAATCAAATTTTACAGACATTTCATAATTTCTCGAAAAAAAGTCAAATATGAAAAGCTTACCGTGTTGGACATGGCGTAAGTCTTGGTCTATGTTTAACGATCATAATAATCTCAGCGAAGATACATGCCGT
Source organism: Adranes taylori (assembly GCA_009867245.2). Classification (NCBI taxonomy): domain Eukaryota; kingdom Metazoa; phylum Arthropoda; class Insecta; order Coleoptera; family Staphylinidae; genus Adranes; species Adranes taylori. The sequence goes on from WYDF02106967.1 coordinate 9,245, forward strand.
GGGATAAATGCAGTTCTTCCATAAAGGATCAGTCAAAGAGCAATCTAGAGAGCCATGATGGGCATCAGACTTCGCGAGGACATCCGTCGACAAACGAAGATAACTGACATCATCGAGAGAATGTCCAATTCTACATAGTCATGGGCAGGACATTTAGTCAGACAATCAAAGGAGATATGGGCAAAAAGACTATTATGTTGCAGACCACGCTTAATAAAACGTTCAACTGGTCGACCCTCTAAAAGATAGACCGATGACATCCGGATCATAACTGGTAAAGATTGGATGAAGAGAGCACAAAACCGAGACGATTGGAAAATATTGAAAAAGGCCTACATCTTGCGGTGGTTTGTTGAGATTAGGTACGATCTCTGGCGCCCACTGGAAACCAGAACGGACGCTCATTCCACGTAAGCAAGGAAGAATTTCACTGGGCATCGTCTGGAATTCCGTCTGGGCCGCGGCATACCATTGATTTATCAACTAGGGTAACTGTTGCTTTCCAAAAAAGCAGATTATAACCGTCTCAAAGACTATCCAGCGCCGTCTGTAAAAGAATATTGACGTTTTTCGGTCATGTGACAAGAAGTGGCAATATGGAAAAGTTGGTAATACAAGGCAAACTATAAGGTTAATGACGATGCGGTAGCTCATCGATTGAAACTCTGCTAAATACCAACTTAGAAGGAGCTACTGGTATGACTGAAAATAGAAAATATTGGGGATCAACAGTTATATGATTTATTGAGGATGAACCATAACCACTACAATAATAAGTTGAATTTAATTCTACTCTCTATAAACAAGGACAATCCTAAAATACGTATAGAACTGAGCCTGCGTACACATAAAAACCTGAAGTTTTAATAATCAATTTTCTTTGGTACTACAACTTCCAAAAAACTTTGCATTGCGATAAAATTCTTAAATCCAAAGGCTTTTCCGCATTATACGCATATTTATACAAATTAGATATTTGATGCTTTAGTCATAAAACCCGTTACTATGTCTCTGACATAGAAGAGGAACATAAACTGAAACTCAATACTTTCTATCTCTATCTTTAATTAAAATGCTTTAAAACCATATAAAGAAAATTTAATTATAATGTTCAGTGACTTATCTTCTAAATTAATTAATGAAAAAAGTTCAATATACTTACGTATAAGTAGATAAAATGGTGCTGAAATGAGTTAATTAATTTTTGAATGGATTACCAAACGCGGAATTTGTTTATTATCATAAAACGTTAAGCGTTTTATTATTAATAATTTACATTAATTATTTTATATAAATATTCATAACATGTTTTTGAAATAACCAAATCTGATTAAGCAGATTTTATACACTGTAACCTATATATTTATTTATGTATAGGATTATTATTTGTTTATTTAAATTATAAATGAAGAAATAATTAAATATTTAAATCATGCTTAAGAATGAATCTCTTTTAATAACTCACCGAGTAAAAAATGCAGTTGCACAAATATCTAGCACAGAGGTTCTTAACATGTAGTTAGCATGTTATTTATTGGCACACATATTTAATTTTTGTATTAGAGTTCGGACACAAAACAGTTATTCCAGACAGTCATATTTTTGTTTTTTGTACCAATTGCGATAAACTAGATAAATCAATTTATCACTAAAACTAAATAGCTGTTACAGTTGGGAGCAAACGGGGATTTCTAATGCGCATACAGTTGAGTCTCACTTAGCCGACCTTCAGCAACCGGGTAACGAGAAAATGCACCGCTTGTTAGCAAGCGTCTAATTTTTGTCGTCAATCAGTGTAGCGCTACCACAGTGGTTGTGCGACAGACTGTACAGATTATAATTCCCGCGTGCGCATTCCTCTAACCTTAATCTCAATTTTGTCTCACAACATTCCAAATTACCCCAAAATTCCAAACCCGCAAAATTAAATTCCAAAATCTATAATAATCTATCCAAAATAATACCAACTCAACTCATCACCAGAGGGCGCCGTTGCTTTGCCAACAGTTGATGTGTCCATTCTCACGTAAGTAACAAATCGGCAATAACATAACCTATCAAATAATATTTACCTACCCAAAGTTATTTATCCAAAATTTCACGGACATTTTATATTCAAACCTCTGGAATCAAATTTACAATGAATGGAAATAAATTTACAGCACAATAGAACTTCACTGGTAACTCTCCTTGGCGTTCATCAAATACTATTATAAACAATAGCTTCGAGTTCCTGATGATTCAGATACCCATAACGGAACAACAGGACTGTTCCAAGGCAAGGATTTTACTAAAAAATATTCAGCATTGTACAATTTGATAGTGACTTAACATTTTATTCGTTATTTACTAGAAATAGGTAATACAAATCGAAACTCGCAACGCGAACACTCAGGTATAATTTTCAGTTGAATAGTCTGAAACTGAGCTAACAGTAATTAGTCTTTAATTAATTTCAATCAAATAAATGCTATGCAAGCTGAACCACCAGCACCCAACGTCAGGTAAGTTGAAAAATACTATTAGCTATTTTAGCTTGTCAATAACTATAGCAATGTAATATCAAGATTATATTAAGCGAATATGATCTTACGCCACCGATAATACGGAATATTTTACTGACCATTTGACACCAAGAAATCTAAACAAAATTCACCTAAACTACAGATAATTCTATTTACAACCTACTACTAGAAACTCGCAACGGGAGCACAGAAATAAAAGCCTGTATTTTAATAACAGGAAATTTTTTTTACTACCTGTTACAAGTTTCGATATGAAGCACCTGATGACGTCATATAATTGAGTGAGAAGATATGTTTCGCTTCGAACTTCAATTATGATTAGTTCAGTATTGTTCACAACAACCAGTAGATCCTGAAGCCAACATCTCCTTTCAATCAAGGAAATCTTTTTAGGATTTTGTGATATGAGGGTTTTATTAGGAATCTCTTTAGACCACGACGTCTGAGATAGGTCACTGCCTTTGTGAGCACAATTCCAATTTAAAATCTTTTAACACAAATTTAGCTGATGATTAATGTAGTGAAAATATACAATAGTTAAGGCATATTCACTTCATGGTCGTTAGATAAATATTAGATCGATTGAAACTGTAATAAATTTCCCTGTATTATTTATTTCCTTCTCGGCTATTGTTTTTTCTTGGCGATATATGTAGATAAAAATCAATCATTTAATATTCATTAAGGAATTTTCAAAGGTAAGTTATATCTCCTCGGACATCGTAAAACTTTTATTAAAATTTCACATTATAATCTGCGGACAATAATATCACTCATGTTTCGTAGCTCATATCTTGGCATGGGATCTGCTTTTCGAATAATATCTTAATGACGTGTAATCGAGATAAATAACGATCACAATGCTGAAATTATCCTCAATTATAAACGGATAAAGATATTGAAGATTAAATTCTCTGTGGCTTTCGTCCGCCAGAAAATAACGTACTACACATATGTTAAAATAATATACGCGTATGTTGTGGAATGTGATACAATCTTTTATGAAATCTTTTAAATATAATTATAGGGTTGACCGGAAAATTTTTATAATAATCTTTTAAAACGTAAATTGATTGGCGAGAGTGTTGTACCTTGGATCATCCTTTAGTTTTTGAGAGATACTGCTATCTATGCAACATCAGATGTACTAAGACAAAGTTCATCGATTAGATTGCAGACAAGCGGGAGAATAGTTGTCCATGTGCTGTTGTTTTCAATTTATTACAGAAAGTAACTTGGTTTCACGTTACTTGGTAACCAAGCACAGTAACTTGGTAACCAAGCACTTGCAGAGAGTAAGTACTTGGTTTCACTGTTTATTTTTTTACAAGTTGATTATGCTGTTTTGTGTTTTAAATCACATTCTACAAGAATCACTGCTTATTGCCGAGTACTTTGTTGTACCATATTTCAGTTTTAAACATAACCTAGAATGTTGAGGAGGTTTAGTTAGGAAAAAACGCACCTTCATGTATCTGAGATGAAAACTATGCCCTGATCAATGATCATAGGTACAGGATGTTACAATTATTTCCTTCTTTGTCATAGACCAGTATGTCACGAAGTACAAGTGGGAGAAAAGAAATCCTATTGACTCTGAGTGAATGCATAAAGCTACTGGAGCCCCAGAGAAGAGGATATGTATACGAAAAGTTTGTAGAGTTTTCAACGTAAAATTTGCTACACTTGTACGGCATCTAAATGCTTTCAAAAGAGCTGGTGCAATAAGCTTCGATGCGACGTTGTTAGGAAGGTGTTTACAGATGAAGAAGAACTAAAATTAGTTGACTATTACAAAAATGAATTATGCTGTATCAAAAAAAAATTGACTGCCTGTTTATGACTTAGCCTATCAATTTGCTGTTGTAAACAAAAAGTTATTCCCTTCTATATGGAACGTAAGTAAACTTGCAGTAGGATGAGGCTGAGGCTATGAGTGGATGAGGCTATACCAACGAAGGTGCCTGAGCCATCAAGAAAAAATAGCATGTCACGTGCATCAAGTTTAAATAAATAAAATATAGGTAGTGATAATCTAAAAGACGACCACACGCATTTTAGACCATTCCCTATGTAAAGGATACGGAACCAGGATGAGATCGGCGTGACAACGGTGCAAAATCCTCAAAAAATGTTATCACCTAATGGTGCAAACATGTTGGTAACTGGGGAGCGTGGGGAGCTAATAACAGTATCCGCAAGGAAGACCCAACCCTCGCATGATATGAATTATAAAGGTTAAATAATGAAGGGAGCTCCCGGGTCAAGCTAATTCTTCGGCTTGTCCAAGAAAGAGTGGAATTTTAATTTATGGATCATTTTATAAACCACATTAAACCTGAAGAAGAAGAACATAATTTACTTAAATTTATAGGGTGTTTAATATAACGTTCCTACCCCAAACTTTCATACACTACAATCACTTAATCTTTCATTTCTTTTCCGTTCTACAAACAAGCAGTCCATTACAAGCAGTTGTACAAGGGTGGTTCGAAGGAAATTTAGCCTATGTACAACAACGGACGGTTTTTGTTTTTTATCATTTATTTTTCAACATAGTCTCCTTTTAAAGCAATACACTTTTCAAGACGACTTTTTAACTTCTTCATCCCTTCCGAAAAGTAATTTGGTTTGAGATCTTCAAAATAGTGGGAAGTTTCAGTTATCACTACATCTTTTTTTGCAAAACGGCATCTTCCGAGTCATTTTTTAAGGTTTGGGAACACAAAGAAGTCGCAAGCGTGAATACGGTGGGTGGTCGATCAATTCAATTCTGCATCAAAACAGTCCAATAATGCTACGTAGTAATGGTCAGTTATGGTTTTACCCTTTGCCAAGTAATCACAAAGAATAATGCCTTTCGCATCCCAAAAAGACATTCGCCATCACCTTACCGGGCGATCGGGTTGAATTTTTCCTCTTCAGTGAGCCTTCTCCGGTTTTTGTCTACTGCTTTGACTGTTCCGAAGCACGTTTTATCTTCGTCAAAATCTTCTCCGAATGCGCCACACGTGTGTTTTTGGTCGGTAGTGAGTAAACGTGACACCCATCGCACGGATAGCTTTTTCATATCCAAATGTTTGTGTATGATGGTATGCACTTACTCAGTTGATATGTTTGCAGCCTCTGCTAGTTCACAGATTTAGATTCGACGGGTTGCCACAATCATATCATGGATTTTGTTGACGATTTCTGGTGTAGTGACGATATTTGAGGGTCCTACTTAGTCATGTCACGTAGTGCCATCTAGTTTAGATTTTTCTCAAGTCACACTCGTATTAGAACCAAGGAGTACAATCTTGGTCTGTCAACAACGCTGGAAAAAGTGTTGATATTTACAGTGTTGTAAAATGTATTGGGCAGGCTTATTCTAGCCATTTGCTTCTACTAACATAACAAGTGTCTTGAAACAAGCAGGAATTTACGCTCTTGATAGAGGCATGTTTAATAATGATAATTATTTGAAACAAGCTGTTTTCAAGAAAGTGTTGCAGGGCCGTAAACGAGCCAATCTTTAGCACTGAGTCATTAATCAATATATTATTACTACTACGCCCATTGTAACTCCGGAACAGATTCAACCTTACCTTGAAGCTGCAACTAGGTAGACCTACAACAAGGAAGAAAACATGGCTCTTTAAAAATATCTACAGATACCCAAAAAAAGGTAATATTTGAGAGAAAACAAATTCAAAATCGGTGCCCAAAACTTTAGATGCCAAGAAAAGAAAATAAGAATAGGAAAGCCTTAAAAACTTGGATTTTGACAGATTAAAAACTTGAATTTTGTATTTTTGTTTTCATAATAAACCAGAAAAGAAATAAAAGAAAAGAAAGAAGAAATTAATTTTGAAAGAGCGAGATTTGAAGACTGGGAATATGTTTTGGTAGAATTTAGCAAAAAGAGTGGGCCACCAGCGGACAAATTGTTTCCAAAGGTCAACATCATTTTGATTTCCTGCTTAAATTCTACAAACGAATTGGAAATGGCGCAAATTTGTGAAAAAATCCCGACGCCTCCACCATATATATCGCGGTTAAAATTGACACGACATGGAATAAGGCCAGAATAAGGCCACTTTGATATTTGGTTAAGTTTGTTAAAATAATTTTATAAAAGACCCTTACCTATTTAAAACTGAAGTCCGGGTCTATACACAAATAAAGAATAATAAAAATAACATAATAAAAATAAAACCACAGGATTGTCCTAATGATCTATGTCACAAATTAATTATTTATTATTCTGACAATCATGCAAAATAAGAATTTGTTTACTTGCCTACATTATATTATTTGTTTAAAATACACATTACACCAAACAATAAATATGAAGCACAATGAACTGTATAATAGCTAGCAAGCTCGCAACGTTGCATAAATGTTTCTGATAATACACAGATGACAGTTGCGATATTTTACCGCGTGCAGCAGTATATTGTAGTATTGGTCGTTTTGTACATGTGCTTTTGCAAAGCAAATTCTCTATTGGTTAAAGCATCAGCTGAACATCAGGCATGTGTCTAGGACATTTAATTTGGATGTAACTCTTTATCTCTTCCTAATTTCGTTTCTTTTTCTGGAGTTTCGCTTATGTTCTTATGTGGCAATAGTGTTCATTATTTTAGGATTAAATTACGACGAAATTAGCGTTTATGTTGTCATACGCGATATGGCTTTTCTCACGTTTGGTAAAGTCCCATGATTTTGATATCGTAAATTCTATTATACGTATGAACTTGTTTTACTAACTCCTATATTAAATGATGTATTATATTTGTTTGAAGAAAATGGAATTGTTTTGATTAGTTAATTTATATTATAGGTATAAGAGGTTTATTCATTGAATAATAGAAAACCGATATCAATCACTTGTACCTGTTCTTGTATGAACCGGTACAAGCGATATTTCTCTTTCCGCTTGACTGACTCGTTCTCTTTCTTTTTAACTGAAACGCGACAATATGTTTAATAGTTTTATTAATGGGAAAGGTAGAAAATGGTTGTTGAATATGTTATTGGTAACTTACGTTTAATTAAAGAATTATATTTGATAAATGTGTAGATTGTTTGCTACTGTTGTCATTGTATGTCATTTTTTTTATGAACTTAGATCGCTTCTGCGTAAAGCCTCTAACAATTTTCTACAACTGAATAAATGTACTCGTTAAAACTAATACAAAATAAATATACATGTATGTGTATACGTTTTCACGATGTTTAATACTTACATTGATGTATCTAATGGAAAGCTAAACAATTTTATAAATTTTTCTTCTTCCATATAAAAGCGATTCTTGCACTTTTTATACGCGCAATACACTCCAACTTTTCTTCCAACAACTTTTTTTGACTCATTCATAGTTTATTTAAAACTCACAAAACTTTAGTTTATCTAAAATTCAACACGTCAACTTTAACAAAATAAAACTTTAACAAATCTTTTATAACTAACAACGAAGAAATAAATTAAAAATCCTATAGCATGTGCATACTTTCAAACAAATAAAATTTCAGTCTAATAAAGAAAATAGTCATAATATAATTCAAAACAATAATATACAAAATAAGAATTTGTTTACTTACCAGCATTATATTATTTGTTTAAAACACACATTACACACTAAACAAGAAATAGGAAGCACAACAACTGTATAATAGCAAGTTGGCAACATCGCATATGTTTTTGATTTAATAAACAGATGACAATTGTGTGAGATTTCATTTGCACTTGTAGCAGATATTGTAGTATTGGTCGTTTTCTACATGTGCTTCTGCAAAGCAAAATCTCTATTGGTTAAAGGATCAGCTGTGCTATAGGCATGTGCCTTTTAATCTGGATGTAACTCTTTATCTCTTTCAAATTTTGTTTCTTTTTCTGGAGTGTCGCTTATGTTCTTATGTGGCAATAGTGTTTATTATTTTAGGATTAAATTATGACGAAATTAGCGTTTATGTTGTCATACGCGATATGGCTTTTCTCACGTTTGGTAAAGTCCCATGATTTTGATATCGTAAATTCTATTATACGTATGAACTTGTTTTACTAACTCCTATATTAAATGATGTATTATATTTGTTTGAAGAAAATGGAATTGTTTTGATTAGTTAATTTATATTATAGGTATAAGAGGGTTATTCATTGAATAATAGGAAACCGATATCAATCACTTGTACCTGTTCTTGTATGAACCGGTATAAGCGATATTTCTCTTACCGCTTGACTGACTCGTTCTCTTTCTTTTTAACTGAAACGGCACAATATGTTTAATAGTTTTATTAATGGGAAAGGTAGAAAATGGTTGTTGAATATATTATTGGTAACTTACGTTTAATTAAAGAATTATATTTGATAATTGTGGAGATTGTTTGCTACTGTTGTCATTCTATGTCGTTTTTTATGTTGTTGGTTGCATACATATAAATATATTATCGTGAATATAGATGGGCGCATTCAGGTGATTATTTAGTTCTCTCTTGAACGCGCCCATCTATATTCACAATAATATATTTACATATATGCAGCCAACAACACAAAATCAAACGTTATAGAATGACAACAGTAGAAAACAACCTAGACAATTATTAAATATAATTCCTGAAATAAACGTAACTTACCGATAATATATTAGACAACCATTTTCTTCCTTTCCCCTAGTCTAGAACCTGAAGAGGCTATACCGCGAAACCGGTCGTTAAAAATAAATTTGAATAAGGAAGTACAAAACTCTATTAATAATAGTTATTTATCCTTATTCCTTATTTCCTTATTTCCTTATTTCCTTATTTCCTTATTTCCTTATTTCCTTATTTCCTTATTTCCTTATTTCCTTATTTCCT
>WYDF02106968.1:0-10480 GCA_009867245.2 Adranes taylori
AGTGTATGTTCTATGTTTTTATATTAACACTATAGTTATCTTATGCAAATAAAGTTTATCTATTCTATTCATTAAAAAAGAGTTAATTCTATAATTCAAAGCTATAATTCTTTTCCCAAAAAACAGTTAAAAAAAGAGAGGAAGGAAACAACATGAATATATTTCTTGTTGTATAAAAATTGAATTTTCAAAAAAATGCATGTAAAATATATTAAATTCGTTCACATTCGTTGCCAAAATAATGAAATGTTTACTTTAAAACTTCGAAATTTCAGTTTTAGTCCTAATGTCTCAATAGGTTTAAATGCATTCAATATATACTATGCAAAATTGTAGCTTTTATTACGCTGATATGAATATCAATTTATATGAAAATCAATTTAATCCAATTACAAATTAAACAAGATCAAGGGTAATAGATAGTGGCGCATATAAGTTGTGTACTTTGAAAACGTCCTTCTAATTTTTCTATTTAATAATTGCGTCTTTTTAATATTAATAATACGAGCTTGTTTAATAATAAGAGAATCTAATTAATAATTGAATAACCACTTTCAGAATTTTTTTAGTTTTTCTGCTAGAATAAAACATTAAATATGAATAATTTTTTGTGTAGAAGAAAAGAGTTAAACTCAGAAGCAAGTCAAAGTATTTTTCCATGGCCAATACTACCACAAAGAACTTATTTCAAAAATTCAAGAAAAAAAATTCCAGATCTAAATCCAGTCAATACAGAATATTATCCGAACTGTGACGCTAATGTTTGGTTAAGAACTTGTAAGCATGAAGTTGTAAAGCCTATTGAAGGAAAATTCTTCGGTAAATTAAAATGAATTAATGCAGTTCTTCAGATAATCCTTTTTTTTTAATACGTATATTTTGAGAATAAAATTTTAACTTTACTGTAAGGCAAAATTTAGCAATCATTAAAAATCCTTAGTATTTGTAAAATGACAAAGTTTTAGGGGCCCCTGAGCATAATATTTCAACCCCATAAAAAAGTTTTATGAGGCAATGTTTTAAACAAGCACCTAAAGCGTAGTTATACAAGATGTAATAAAATGTATAGAATTTCATGAATTGCAGGTAATATTCCTCTATGGCTAAATGGTTCTCTTTATAGAAACGGACCGGGATCATTGCAAGTTGGAGAATATGAATTTAATCATGTTTTTGATAGTTCTGCTTTAGTACATAGGTAAGCATTATATAATATATTAATCATGTTCGCTATCTGAATTTGTTAAAATATTAAAATTAAAAAAATCTATCCATATAAATACATTTCATCGAACCTTTCTTCTATTATGAAGTACGTATTATGTGCATTAAAGGCAAACTTTGTTTCAGATTTTTAATACAAAATAGAAAAGTATATTATCAATGCAGATTTATTCAAACAGAAACATACAAACGAAACTGGAATGCAAAAAGAATTGTTATATCAGAGTTTGGAACAAAAGCAATATCTGATCCTTGTCACTCGATATTTAGAAGGTATATTAGATAAATTAAATATTAATGACACAGAGTAATCCACAGTAAGATTTTATAAATTAATTGATTAAAAAGTGCACTTCTTCAATTAATGTACTTTATTTTGCGACTGGTTTCGTTTTTCGAAACAGAAAAATACTACTAAAACTATTTGGTTTTGTATAAAAAAAGATTATAACATTCAAAATGTTGATATTTTTTACAAGTAGGTGGAAAAAAGTAAGAAAAAAATGCATTTCAAATTAGTTCACATGTGCAGAACTTCGATAAATAATAATCATAGTTTAAGCAGAGTAAAATAAAAGCTTGCTCCAAAGAAATCTAGCTTCACAAGTTAACAAAAATTTTTTGAATGAAGGTGGCCTTGCTAATGGAAGAACAATCTCTTTTAGTCTACCAGCATAGCACACGAGGGTGGTTTGACATAAATCTAGCCTTCGACAGGTGGCCTTACGTGACAACGAACGCCATATTGGTTTTGATAACTGGTTTTGATCCAAAGCATGACGTCTGTCAAAATTAGTTTGGTTTTTATAACCTTCGCAAGCAAGCAACTTTTATGTTTTCTGAAAAATGGAAAGTCAAATATCGTTCAGTGATTAAGTTCTTTCGCAAGAAAGGGAAAAACAATGCAGAAATCAAACCCGGACAGGATGCTTTTTATGGCGAGTCTGCACCGTCGCTAGCAACACTTTAAATTTTGGAAAGCTGAATTTGTTCGTGATCGTCCGAGTGTTTCTGATGATGACCACACATGGCCCTCAAATATCATCACTACATCAGAAATCGTCAACAAAATCCATATGAGTATGGCAAACTGTGGAATCAAACTCCGTAAGCTAGCAGAGACTGCAAATATATCAACGTGTACACGCCATCATACCTAAACATTTGGATATGAAAAAGTAATCTGCGCGATGGATGCCACGTTTACTCATTGTTGACCAAAAACGCACACGTGTGCCGGATTCGGAGAAGCTTTTGGCGAAGATAATACGTGATCCGAAGGCTTTTTCTCGTCGATAGGTTACTGTTGATAAAACGTGGGGCCATTACTACACGCTGTCAACATTTTGAACGGGAGACGAAGGAACAGTCAAAGCAGTGGAGAAAAAGCGGCGAATGCCCACCGAAGGAGGCGAAGACAACCCGATCGGCCGGTAAGGTGAAGGTTTTTGGGATGCGAAAGACATTATTCTTATTGATTACTTGGCAAAGGGTAAAACCATAACTGGCGATTACTGCGCAGTATTATTGGATCATTTCGACCCCAAATTGAAGAAAAAATGCCCTAATTGACCACCCACCATATTCACCAAATCTAGCCCTTTGTCACTTTTTTCTGTTCCCAAATAGCTTAGAGGACGCAGTGTTGCAACAAACGATGAAGTTCTGACCGAAACTATTTTGAAGAGCTCGAACAAAATTACTTTTCGGAAGGGTGAAAAGTTGGAAAGTAGTCTTGATAAGTGTATTGCCTTAAACGGGGACTATGTTGTAAAGTAAATGATAAAAAACAAAAATCGTGCGTCTTCTTACTTAGGCTAGATTACCATCAAACCATCCTCATAGTTAGCAATAATAGTCTACGAAAACTTTACACAATATTATATGATTACTGTATACAATATCAGATAATAATATTAATCTATAATCTAAACAAATTCAGTGCAAGCAAAGAAGTAGTAATGGACATATTAAATACTTTAACGGTAAATAAACCATCCGGAGCCGATGGAATACCTTTATTAAACATTAAGCACCAATTTTATCTTCTCACTTAAGCCTGCTATTTCAAAAATCACTGGACTTGGACACTGGACTGGTAAACTACATCAAACTTGGAAGCAATCTTTCACAATTCCTATTTTCAAGTCGAAAAGAAAAGAAATGTTATAAGTTACAGACCCATTTGAATTCAATCAACTATCCCCAAGATATTAGATCATTAGTAAAAAAATTCACAGCTACATTTCAAGCAATCATCGTGAGGCGACAGCATGGTTTCTTCCCTGAAAGAAGACAATAACAAATTTGTACCAATACACTAGTTTTTTCGCTGAAACTTTAGAAGAAGGTCATATTATAGACTCAGTATATACCGATTTCAGGAAACCTTTTGATAGAGTTAACCTCTAAATTCTTCTCACAAAGTTAAAGCTACTTGGTATAAACAATTTGGCTCACGATTGGATATCTTCTTATACCTTCCTCGTTTACAAAATTACAAAATCTCATTTCTGTTATTCATTAATGACATTGGAAATTAGATAGAATCCCAGGTCTTGAAAATAATACATATACAAATATACTACAAAAAGATTTAGACAATTTAGAAAACTGGTGCGTAACAGACAATTTGTCTCTTAATATAAACAAATGTAAACAGTTTTGCTTCTCGAAGAAAAAAGTCACCACACAATTTCAGTATAGTATTGATAATAACCCGCTACAAATGTTAGTAATATTAAAGATTTAAGAGTTATTGTCGATATCAATTTCACTTTTAATGACCACATTGACTATATAGTTCCTTGCGTATTCTAGGATGAATAAAAAGAACTACTAAGAATTTTTGTAATTTTCGTTGCTTAACAATTTTATACATTTCTCTAGTAAGATCCATTGTAGATTATTGTTGCATAATTTGGTCCCACTGTACATTATTGTTGTATAATTATAGGTTATTTTGTATAATTTGGCCCCCCACTGTACAATATACACGTAGACAGGATCGAAAGAACCCAAAGAAAATTTCTGAAATTCCTATGATTGCTAACCAATGTTAAATTTGAAGATGAAAACTATGAACATTTACTAAAATATTTTGGTCTTCATTTTTTAAAGGATCGTAGAGAACTAAATATTAAATGGCAACATCTACTGCCCTTCCCTTGCTAAAGGCAAATCATCACAAAACAAACTAAGGACTAAGCTCTCCATCGCATAGAAATATAAGAATCACAAATGAGATTACAAACAATAACAATCACAAATAACAAAAGCGACAGTACTGATGTAAAACTAAAGACCTTTATTAGAAACATCAGACCAATCTTGAATATGTAAAATAAATTATATCTATACGACCTGATTTTTATCTTTAAGTGTTACTTTAAGGGGAGCAACCTAACTTACAACTATGTTTACCTTTAACAATAAGCAATGTTTAAGATTCAAAAAACAAGGGGGGGGGGGGGAGCATGGGCACAGCCTGACCCTCCAATGTTTAAACAACGATTGTCACAAACTAACGCGTCACTCAAAATATCAATAAATATTTTAGGATATCTACTATATTCAATCCAAATGATACAATGACAGATAACACAATGATTTCTATATATCCGTTTAATGATGAACTTTTTGCATTCTGTGAAAGTCCAGTTATTTATAAAATCAATCGAAACACTTTGAGTACAGATGAGAGAATTGATTTGCATAGGAAAATTGGAATAATGAATCACACATCGCATCCACATATTATATCAGATGGTAAGACATTTAGCACAGGAAAAATTATCTTTTAATAAATAATCTTAAAAGTGAATTTCTCCAGGTTCAGTTTATAATTTGGGAATGTCATTTAAGAATGGCCTAAAACACAACATACTCCATTTTCCTGGAAAAGGGACAAGAAATAGCAGCGACATGTTTAATGAGGCGAAAATTATTGCAAGTATACCTGTGCGATGGCCTTTAAATCCTTCGTATATGCATACATTTGGTAATTATTATTATTAAATCCTGGAAGGATCTACTGCAAGTGAGAAGTATTTGCCATAGACCTAAAAGGTTACACATAAAACCAGAAACGATCCGTTTACGTCATGTTACTTATCATAAAAGTAAAATAAAGTGCCTATTATAAAGAATATATACACAGCAGCTATAATATATTTTTAATTTGTAGATCTCATATAATGACAAATACTTTCTTACTTTTCTTTGTATCTACTGTAATAACTACATACCTATAACTTTATAACGTGAAATTATTCATAAGTCATTCAGTTTATTAATCATTGATATATTAAATGATTTTTATACAGAAGTTGAAGAAAAATATAAGAACACTTTTGAGAAAGACGATCAGAAAATTTGCAAAGGGAAAACACAGGATTATATGTAGGATTTATAGGTTATAACTTATATATTTAGTACTCTAATATTCAATTTCAAACATCTAGTATAGTTTATGATAATTTATTTTTAGGCATAACGCCAAATTTTTTCATAATAGTCGAACAACCCTTAAGTGTGTCTGTGTTAGGTCTAGCCAAATGTAAAATAAAAAATGATCCTTTGATTGGTGCATTCAATTGGTTTAATAATGAATTTGTAAGTATTAATAAAATAAATTTGTAAACAAAGTATTTAAATTTCGATTACACTTTAGACTCAAATAACAGTGATTAATAGAACTACTGGATGCGCAGTTAGAAAATTTTACACGGATACATTTTTCTACTTGCACATTATTAATCAATACGAAAAAGATGGCGATATTATTTTAGATATATGCACTTATAGAGATCCATCTATGATTGAGTGCATGTATGTGGATAGTTTGAAGGTAACGATAACACAAAATGAAATTTATTAGCTCATAACCATTTTCACCATATGAGATTATTAAAGATCGTTGGTACAGTTATAACAACTACGTGTATTTGACATTCTATCATTAATAAAAGTTTTGTTACCAATTTTCTAACAGCTACAGATATAGCATTCTAAACAATGAACTCTTTAAATTTTTATAAGTACAATAAGTTTAATTTTTTTTATTTATAAGGTGGAGCGTACATACAGTACACATATTTATATAATAATAGTATAACCAGCTATTATGTATTCCATTTGTCATAAAATTACTAAGAAAGCCTTTATTAATGGTGCAATGGTAAAAACCCCTAGTTGTTATAAGTTGTGCCAAGAGATCGAATTTTGAATATTAACGCACCTACCTAATGAGAAGCGATACTTCGAAACGAGCGCTTGCCATACGTTGATCAAAATATAATTTAGAATGCAATTAATCATTAAAGTTCTCATACTTAAAAAGATTATTTATTCAAGAGACAATATTTGTGATGGTACAACTAGTAATGTATTAAACATTATAAACAATTTACTTTTATAATGTTTAATACATTACTAGTTGTATAAATTAGTAAACTATTTAAATAAACTTTTAGACGATGCAAAATAATCCAGATTATGCTACAATGTTTAAAAGTATTCCCTTACGTTTCGTACTTCCAATGAATATAACGATGGCAAAGAAAACGATTGGTGACAAAATTACTTTCAATGGATTCCAAGCAACTGCCCACGTTATTGGCAATGACCAGGTTCTTTTGAAACCAGAGTTTCTTTGCAACATAGGATGTGAGACACCAAGAGTAAACTACGAGAGTTATTGTGGCAGGGAATATAGATATTTTTATGCTATCAGTTCAGATGTAGACAGAAATAATTCAGGAACGGTGAGATGTACATAATTATCATGATTAAACATTGAAAATGTTTCTTAATTAATCTCCGCGTTGATTAATCTTTAAAGCAATGGGATTCGGACTAGATATAAAGAAAAGACTTTCACGATGTTAGCACTACTTCAGCCTGTAAATATTTCTTTATTTAAATACATTGTACTTTACTTACAAGTTACATATGAATTTACTCTCATACATTTTCTACCTTCTCTACTAAAATATATAATTTATCTGAATTATCCTTATTCAAAAAAATGTACATTATATTAAATTAAAATATAATCTGTAAAATTACAATGTATTTCAATAAATCAAGTTTGCGGCCTAAAAGATTAACCTATTAGATTAAGGATACGTCACGAATAGTAAAAGTTTTTTAGCCCGTATCTCATTACTTTAAGAATGATATTGATAAAAATAAATTCCTAAGAGAATAATTTTAGATAATAAAAGTCGATACGCAAAATAAGAAATATATAACATGGTGTGAAGAAAATTGTTATCCAAGCGAACCAATATTTGTTCCGAAACCACGTTCAAGGGTAATAAGATTTTATTCTTTAAACAATTATAAATTCAACATACTCTCGATTATACCCGTGCAGATTATTAAGGATACCACTTAATGTTTTAGAGTGAAGACGATGGTGTAATATTATCTTCAATGGTATGGGGTAAAAATGATACAAACAGAGTCGGTTTGTTAGTTCTGAATGCAAAGACGTTAACAGAAATGGGTAGAGTTGAATTTAAGACTCTCGGCCCAGTACCTAAATGTTTACATGGGTGGTTCTTGCATAATTCAAATATTTAGTGAGTTAAGTTTTATTAGGCGATTAAGTTATTTTTATACGGTGTTAGAAAGTAACGCAAAATAGTAGAATTATATATTAGTTAATTAAGAGAGTTGGTATATTACTCCTTTCATATTGTATTACTCCTTCCTCGTTGCATTATATACGTATGCCAACAGAAAATTTTACTTACTCTTCCTGAAGACGTTTGTCGCATTTCCCATCCAGGTGGCAATTGTCCCAATTGCTCTAAATTTAAACCTAATGGACCAATATCCTTGGGAATTCTAGGATCGTGCCAAGTTGATACACCAGTTGGTATGTGATAAAAGTACACTTGACCTTGTTGTGTAGTTCGTAATTCTAAAATATAAACAGTATCTTTCATGACACGCATTTCTCTGTTCAATATTCTAGATTTAAACCATCTCTTAAATAAATTTCTAGAATTTCTGAATTCTTAGTTACAACTTTTAGTTACTGAAAAGAACTTTTAGTTACAGAATCAATTAGTTATCTTTTCAATTCATCATTTACTGAAATTAAATTGCCGATTTTATAGAAAAACTATCTGATTCTACCCTTACACAAAATAGGTGAAACAGAGGAACATGAAAAAATTAATACAGTATTTATAAGCAATCAGTTACCCCTAAACTGTTTAATAGTTTTGAAATATGAATTTGAAATAAACAGTTCCTTATAGTGGTTGTGTTGTCGTGCATTCCACAAAAAAGAATCTAATTGAATACAATAATTATCCTTTGAATACCTGAGAACCGAGAAGTGAGGTAGGTTAATTACACCAAAATGAATTCGTCCTAATAAGATCCAATTAAACTGAATTGATTGTATTATTACAAATCCAAATATTACAAATTTTACAAATACAAACATACCATAGCCTGGTGGTAAATCTAAACTGTTTATAGGTGCCTCTGTAGCAGCTGCCAACAGTGCTGCACTAGTTGACGCTTGTTGTTGACTTCTACCGCCTCCTCGTCCTGCTCTACGTCTCGCATTATTGCTTGGCCCTTGGACTGTACTGGCAGTGGTATCATTATTACGTACTTTTCTTTCCTTGATTCCATTCACTCCACTATTTGATGTGCTACTACTTATCGCCATTGAAGTTGATGCACTATTACTAACATTGCTCTGGACTGGTACCGTGTTAGCACTAGTACTACTATTATTATTG
The DNA here is from genome assembly GCA_009867245.2 of Adranes taylori. Lineage (NCBI taxonomy): Eukaryota > Metazoa > Arthropoda > Insecta > Coleoptera > Staphylinidae > Adranes > Adranes taylori. The sequence continues at coordinate 8,994 of WYDF02106968.1, forward strand.
CTAGCAACAGTCTTATTTGATGGCGCTTGTGAAGCATTGCAGCTGATATTGTTCGGCGCAGAAACTACAGTCGTACTCGTAGGTGATGACAATTGATGATGAGAATGAGTGGCGGGTGGAGATAGATTTGTACGTGTAGGTGCTAGTTGTACTTGAGTAGTTTGAATCACAGAATTTTCGTTTTGTACAGAATTAATTGATATCGGCGGCGCCGGGGCTGGCCTCAAGGCTAAAATTTCATTAAAAAATATTTAATACAAAATATGCTGCAAATAATACATGTAAAATATAAATATCACATTTGACAAAGGAATCCTCATTTTCTTCCTAAAACTAGACAAAACTAAATGCAGCACACAATAATCGGAAAAATTATTATTAAATTAAACATCTTGAAAAATCTCTAAACCTAGGATATACGCTAAGTTAAGAGAAGAAATGCTATAAGAACTAACTATGAAGAAAGAAAGCTACTTGTAAGCATGTGCATATGAGATTTAGTACGTCTCGATACGTTTCCTAAACTTACATTACTGAAATAAATTAATAACAGTCCGTGTGTACAATCAAGCACCTCTCCAAATAACTAAACCAAATTGAATGAATGAATTTTTTGGACAAAATATTTTTTCATATCACATTGAATATATTAAAAAATGCGCTGATGGGTGACCCCTCCTTTGTGGTTGCTCTTAATTTAATCCTTTGTAGTTACATGGTATATATACCCTTGGTTCATGTCCGTTCTGATAATATAGTTATTAGTTATGGTACCATTGCCTCATACGTCTTATTATAATATTCTCCGTTCTTGTATTCCTCATTCCTAAATTAATTCACTGTTCCCATTAAAGATTATCTATAAAGCGTAGATCCCCGTTATCAATACCACCCGTACCACCCAGTATCTAATAATTTTATCACGTATGAATAATTACAAATATTTGATCTTTCTGAAACAATCTACGGCAATTAAGGTAAAGATTTAATTAAGGTTTTACAAATTTTTTGTTGGATTCAAGTAGTTTTGAAAATATATTTAAGCCAGTTAAAGAATTTCTGTGGATACGCGTTTTTGGTCTTCAGATTACGAACAGTTATACGTCTTTTCCATATAAATTTATCATCATAGGCAGTCAATCTATGCAAGTTTACTGCTGGACATGGATTTTCTGTGGTTTTTTCACAACGACACCAATAAGAAAAATATCATTAGTAACGCATTTTTTTGGACTGTACTAGATTGTATTTGTTATATAAAATCCCAAAAGTTCGATGAAATTGACCCACGGTTGCACCTGGAAAAGCGTACATGTGAACGTTCCTTAAAGCAGCATGGAAACTACTTAGATAATGTTTTTCAATGTTATCACAAATTTTATGGTCTTCAATTTTTTCGGTACTTGTAACGATTTTGAAATTTCTGAAAACATAGAGCATATTCAAAGTTTTACTAATTGCTTTCAAGCGGCCGTATTTAAGAAAAT
>WYDF02106979.1:0-10480 GCA_009867245.2 Adranes taylori
CAGGAGGCACAGAATAGGAGAATGTGGAAGCAATCAAGGGAGGCTTATGTCCAGCAGTGGACGAATATTGGCTGATTAATGATGATGATGATGATGAACACAAAATTAAACATATTATATATTTGATCTAAGTTATTTACTAATCACATAAATTTACATAGTAAAGCAATTCCTTCACTATATTTTTCTATATCATCTATACCATATTTGTCATTGTTTAATTCACGTAACTCTTTGTATGTTACGAAAACAATTTCTTTGAATCCCAATTCACGAATTAAAAAGCCACAAGCAAATGGAGCACAAGTAACTGCAAAGGCCGGTAAATCTTTCTCTTTACAAATTCTCAAACTAAAACAAATTCGTTATAAATAATAAGCAATATTTTACTATTTTAAGGAAATCTTACGCTATTTTAGTAAAATTTTCTCCAACACGATGTAATCGATATTTGGGTAATATAAACATTCCACGATCTTTTAAAATCCTAGAGAAATCAAATTGATTGAAAAGATTTCCTTTCATGAGGACATAATTCAATATATTTGAACGAATTTGCCATTTTTTGTTTAATGTTGTCTGTAATAAAGTAATTTTTTTTATATTGCTTCTATAATACGATCCATAATATATTAATTTTATTTATTAAACATGAAAGTTTTCCAAAAACTCCATTGTACCGACACTGCTATACGAAATGCTGACGGAGCTGTCGGAAGCTTTGTTCTTAGATATGTTTGTGTATTTGCACCGACAGTTTATATTTCCGCATCTGATTTTTACGAAAGGTTGTTAGTATGAATTTTAACTGAATTGATTCGCAAGATGTTGAATAACGGAATCAATTAACAATTATTCAATTGTTTCGTTGGCATGTTTCGGGAATAACAATCATCCTTTTATCAGATCTTAATCTCCAATATGCTTCAAAACTTACATGTGAAAATTTTTATTACTTTTTTTAAAATAAGTGATTTTAACTATTTAAATTCCATTGCAAGATACTAATAAATTACATTAGTAATTTGTGTTAGCACTTTAACTTATACTTCACTTTGGCTCGCGTCAATTTTGAAACGGAAGAAATTTTTTTTTAATTCCAAGCCTTTGATGAAGCTTTTTGACTGGAAATAAAGTTCTGATGAAACAATTTCTAGCGATTCAATTAAAATAGAACTTTTGGAATACTTTCTTGTCAATTTTACTTTAATCATTTGGCTCCAACTCTGGAACAACTAATTTTCACTATTAATTTTATGATTGAATCTTGTACCATGTTACCTCCTGTTTTGAGTCAGCTGTATCAATAGATAAAAGGAAGCAACCAGCTACTTGTGGTGCTTCTACACCAACTTGGGTATAACACAACAGACTTATATCTTGTTGAAGACATCGTAACCAATATTTTCTTGCTATTTGAAGACACTCATTGTCGTTTACAAGACCTATATCAACAAATACCAAATGTTTTAATACAGTAAATTTTGTAACGTTTCTGATATTTATTCCACCGTAAGAGGTCTCCTAATAAAAAGAGAAGTTTCCTAAATAATATGTGTTACGATGAAAGTAATGAACTGGTGATTTAATTGTAATTACCGCTAATTATCTATTCTACACTAAAAGCGTGCGACTCTTGACAACATGAAAATTTTGATAGGCTCCTATTTTGGGGCCTACTTGATAGCTCTCGGGTAAGGCCAAACAAGATTAACGAGTGGCTACCGACAAGATTAAAAGTATGTCGTTCAAGAATATGACGATTAAAATATTTGGGAAAAACAATTTCCAGAAAAGTTATGAATTTTTGAAAAAATCTAAAAGAAAAATTCATTTTGAAATCCGCTAACCCCATCTGCACACTCCGATGATGTTGCAAGAAATGACATCCCAACACTCTGCATTACACCTACAAAACATATGGTTCAAATAACGATTGTTTTGTTTTATAAATGATTGTAAAAGTATTTTATAGGTTCAATAATTGTTCAATAATTGTAATTTGATCTAAATGAAATTTAAATTAATTAAATATATCACACAATAAATATTAAGATAATATTTCACTGTCCATGACTTGGACATACTACCGGGCAGCATCCAGTGGTTGTAGTTCGAACTGCCTGGCTGATGGAGGGAGTTCTTGCTTCTCAACGATTGCAATGCTCAGATGAAGTCGCTTCTTTCTCAGTATGAAACGACGTTAAACGATGAATCATGCGTCTTCACGTGTGATAGATAGATTTTTGGAACCTTTCATGTAGTTCCTCTTCTTTGCTTCTTACGTGGACGATATCGTCTCCTATGATATTTGTCGCTCCTTCCGGACAATGCATCGATGACACACTGGTTATTCACTCACATTCTCTTAATTGATTCTGCACTACGCAAATAGTTGTTGCCGTTGATGACCCAACACTTGTCCGGCTGTGTGAATATTAATTCGAAGTATTGCTGAACATTATAATTTACTGCTACTACTGCTTTGGGAACGTCCACAATGGCGTACGACTTGTTTCCGACGTTCACTGGTATTGGTGTAATACTTCTCAGGTTGAAGTCGTGTCGAGACACGATCACTATACAGTGGTCGTGTCTCCCATTTGATGCAGGTTGCTTGGAGCTATTAGTTTGTCCATTATTCGAACTTGAGGCGGTAGTGCAGCGTTGGCTTCTATTATCCTCTTGAAGATAATAGATTGTGAGAAATATTCCCGTGTTTATACGTGATTGTTGCTAATCACGTATAAACTGATAATGATTCTGCAATTCAGGTGACATGCTTTCTGCGATCATATACGCATTTAGCATATGAATGTTCACTTCATTCATTTTTACTTGCGAATTGTATCGTTGTACTTCATTCAGCTTCACTAATCCTTGGTTCAAGTTTACCTTTCTAGTTTGGCTGCTATTCTTTGTTCAGTATTGTTTACTTCGGCGATGGTAGATAACATGATTTTAGATTGCTCACTTGTTAAGTCCATTAGCCGTTGTTGATTTTGATCCAGATTCCTAATGTCCTGATAGACCTCGTCATTTACTCCGAAAATTGTGGTTAGTACTTTCCTTGAGATGTCTCTTCTTCTTCTGTTTGCAAATGATTCAGGTTTTCAAAATTCTTTAGCTGATCTTCTAATTGCTGATTTAATTCAGAGCAGTGTGTCTCAGATGATACCTCTTGAGCTTTTTCACAGCTTTCCTTGAATTCTTGGATCACTAGATGAATCGTAGCTTTGTTTGTATTGAATTTGTATGCTGATTATTCTATTCCAATCCTAAAGATACCCCTGGTAGCATGTGCCACTCCTAGATCTTGTCCACCTATCTCTGTCTTCGGATACTGAATGTTAAAATTCCCCTTAGCTGTACTTATCCAATTGAACATGGTAACCATTAATATTATCCATTGATATGGTACCATAGAATTTCTCCGTCGTTTGTGGTTATAAGTTGTAATCTTCAGGCTTGTATCTTCCTTCGTCGTAGATGGCATTACTTCCGGTTTATCTCCTACTGGAAGAGGAATTAATTTCGTAATTGGTCGCTTAGCTATTCCTCCTCCGGCCTTTTGGATTGTGACATTACGTATTTTTCCATCCATCACTTCATGAGTGTTGATGATACGCACCTCCTATAAACCACGGTTCAGCAGTGGCGCTGCCGGAAAGAGTGCCAATTAGCCCCCCCCCCCTTGTTGCGGCCGCCGACGCCACTTGATTACTTCGTAGTACCGCTAGGATCTATTCGTCTAATTCTTTTGCTGCTCCTACGAACTTAGTTTCATTATCACTGTACCTCTTGAAACATTTTTTTCTTTCTAATTTTACTTCAGGTATTTTTGTTTTCCCTGAGTTTAATGAGCCTTTTTGAATCCATTTTGGTTCGGCCCACCATTTGTCGTGATTCACCAATTCGCAGGGTTTTCTTGTGTTCTCTCGTGTCTCCATTGTTCTGGATATGTGCGGCTTTGAGTTTGGATGACTCCGTTCTCTACGTACCTCTTCAATTTGCTTCAATTTGCCTGATCCACCCCCGTGCGATCATTGAGTCTGACCATACATAAACACTTACATTGGGATCATTTAATGCCTCCTTCACTTTTTCAATCAGTTTTGCTAATAATACGGCTGCTGATAACTCTAGTTTTGGAATTGTCGGTTTTTCTTTTATCGGCGCTATCTTGCACTTCCCTTGTAGTCTCCATTCTACTATATATTACCGCTCCATAGGTTTCTTTTCTGGCGTCACAGAATCCGCGAATTTCTACTTGACTTCCATTAGTGAAAATCCATCTTGGTATTTCTATTTTGGATAAAAAATTAAATATATCTCCTTTTTGTTTCCCCAGAATTCCTAACGACTTTTTATATTAATCATCCGTTATTAGTTTCGTTGAAGAGTCTCGTAGTTCGTCTGAAATCCTTTGCATTATTTCTTTATTGTTTCAACTCAATTTTCGGAGATTGAATCCTCCTTTTTCCATCATATTTCTTAATCCGTCTTGTAATTCCATTGCCTTGTCTATGCTGTCAGCTTCGGCTAAAACGTCGGCTAAAAAGTCTTTCTTGACAATTTCTGCCACTTCTGGCTCGCTAAATCCTTCGTCTTTTGCTAGCTGATGCAAGGTCCTTACTGCTAGGTACGGCGTAGCTGCTGTCCCGGATGTTATTGTTTGGAGCTTGTCGTCTTCTAACGCTTTTTTCGGATTACTTCTCCAAAGTATCCTTTAGTACTCTTGGTCATCTGGATTAATTTTGGTCTGCCTGTACATCTTCTCTATCTCCGCAGTAAAAGCTATTCTGTGAGTTCTAATCTCTGTCCGATCCACATTTGATCTTTAAGGCTGATTTTCAAATCAGTTTTACAAGATGTATCCAAAACTACTCTCATTTTGGATATTGTGCTACCTGGCCTTATTACTAGCTGATGTGGCAAATAATATTTTCCTTAATCTCCTCCTTGTTTCATCTTTTCCATGTGACCTAATTCTTTATATTCTTCGAATTTCGAATTTCTTCTCTTGTTGTATTACTCTAGCTACTGCTCTTTTCTTCTAATTCCGGTGATTCTTCTTTAAATGGAATCCTAACTGTCTATTTGCTTGTTTCATTTCTTGGTGTGGTGCCTGCATAGACTTCTTCAAATATTCTGTCTTCTTCTTTTAATTCTCTTTTTTCCCCCATTTCTTCTGATTCCACCTGTCTTCTTCAATTGTCGACGTTATAGAAATGATTTGTTTCCTTTCTGGTAACTACTTGTATATATTCCCGGACAACATCTAACCGAACTCTGTTTCTTGACCTATTAACTCTTCTAATTTTCTAGCTCCTGATAACAAAAACTTTCCTAGTTCGATTGCTCCAAGTAGTATATCTATTGATCGTGGTCTATGAAATAACGGATCGGCTATATAAATGTTGTTCCATTCTTCTAGCTTTACGTCTTTAATTGGATTTTGAGGCAAGTTCTCTGTTATTTTACCCAAAACCACTAAATCTACTGGAATTTTATAATTACTTTGAAATCTTGGCTGCTAGCTTGTTCTTATTTTCCTTTAGCTGCAGCTATTGTTGCTTCTGCTACTCCTTTAATCACTATATTTGACTTTTGTCGCGGAATCCCTAGCGCTTGAGCTGACCGTTCAGTTATGAATGATGACTGCGAACCGTGATCAATTAATGCTCTAAGTTCATATTGGGTTCCATTCTGAGCTGTGAGTTTAACTAAAGCTGTTGCTAGTAAGGTAGCTACTGTTTCACTCTCTGGATCTTTCCAAGCTTCACTGCAAGTTGTCTTCTTCTCAAATGTTTTCTTGGGTTTGGCTATTCCTGTTGATTTTGCCGGCTGGTTGATCGGTGTGTGAAGTAGCGTCTTATGTCTTTCTCCACATACATCGCAGCATTGTTGGCACCAACATTTCTTATTCCCTAAATATTCGAGACAACCCCAGCATAAATTCTTTTCTTTCAGCTTGCTTCTCCGTTCTTCGATTGACATAGCCATAAATTTTGTGCATTCCTATACTTGATGGTTTTCGTCGCAGATCGCACATTTCCATTTATTTACTTTCCACCTGTTGTAATTATTGGATTTTGATACTTTTAGTGACTGGAACCTTTTTCCCAGGAAACTCATGATGTCGTCGAAATCTTGAACCTTCTGTGGCTCTTCTAGGCTTTGTTCGTATAATTTATTTGTTTCTGAATCCCATTTTCGGCATACAATCCGTCCTATTAAAGGCCCGTACGATTACAATGTCTTGATTATTTCTCCTACTTTTTCTTCTCTTGCTTCATCAGCTGTAATTCGTCTCTGACTTGCTAATTTTCTTCTGCCAGAGCCGCTTCCCCTGCTTCTCTTTCTGCTATATTGTCCTGCTTGTATACTCCTTCTAATTCTTTTTTCTGCATTCCCAGGTACCCTTGAGCTTGAGGCGACTCCAGTTTTCTATTTAATTCTTTGATTTCGTCATCTAACATTCGTTGTTTTCTTTCAAGATTTTACAGTGTTTCTTCACATCCTCCATTTTTTGTGCTTTGCTCTGTTGCTAAATTCTCTAGATAGTCGGTAATTTCATTGTAGACTTTCCTTACAGAATCCATGAATTCGGATGTGTTTCTCCCACTCGATTTTAATTTGTCATTATTCTTCATTATCTTCTTTAATAATTCATCGGCTTGACTCCTCGTTTTGTCGAAAAAGTTACCATTTTGCGACTTATTGACTCTTTCTTCATACTTCATAGGAATGTTACCATATCTTGCCCCAAGCCTCTATTGTTCGCACATCATAGCATTTATTTCGCACATTATATCCATGACTGGGGTTGATTTTTTTTGATCTTCCCTTATTTGTCTAGAATACCTTACTTCTTTGTCGCACCTGTACTTCTTAGTGTTCTACAAGGTTGTAAATCTTGTCCGACTATGTACTTGAACGAGTGTCGATTACTTTTCGAACTTGACACGTGTATTAATTTTCGTACTTTATTTAATATTGAACGCTTAATTTTTTTTAATGACGTTCGTACTCTTGTTTTGAACGACAATTTATTATTAAAACTTGCCCGTACTTTTCGGTTTTTATTAGACGATTGCTTTTAATTTATTTTATTTGCTCTTGAAGCTTTTGTTTTAATTAATTTTTTACCTTAATTTAATTTAGAAATTTCTGTATCGTTTAGTACTTTGAATGTACTATTTATTTATTTTAAATGAATTTTTTAGGTTAATTTAATTGTTTGGTAGCTTTCGTGTCGTATTGGCATGCATATTGAAAGAACCCTTATTATCTATTTAAATTAATTTTTTAGATTAATTTATTTATTCGGAAGCTTTCGTACCGTATTGGCACCAAGAAAGATCCCGTTATTTATTTAAATTAATTTTTTAGATTAATTTATTTATTTGGAAGCTTTCGTACCGTATTGGAAGTAAGAAAGGTCCTGCTATTTATTTAAATTAATTTTTTCTTTTTAATAAAAAATAAAATCAAATATTTTTGATTTTACGACTTTGCCCAAAACCATATAAAAAAATTCGAAATCTAAGACTTTAAAAATTTTTGTAAAATTTATTAATTTATATTTTCGGAAGTTTTCGTACCGTATTGACACTAAGCAAAATCATATTATTTATTTAAATTAATTTTTTAGATAACTTTATTTATTTGGAAGTTTTTAATACCCCAATGGCACCTGAAACGATCCTTTTATTTATTTCAATAAATTTTTTAGATAAACTTATTTATTTGGAAGTTTTTCGTACCTCAATGGCACTGTAAAAGATCCCTTTATTTATTTAAATTAATGCTTTCGATTCATTTAGTTATTGGAAGCTTTTCGTACCGCATTGGTACTTGAAAAGATCCTTTTATTTATTTGAATTAATTTTTTAGATTAATTTATTTATTGGGTAACTTTCGTGTCATATTGGCACATTGAAAGAACCCTTTATTAATTTTAAATTAATTTTTTAGATTAATTTATTAATTATAGAAGCTTCGATATCGTTTGATACTTGGAAGATCTATTTATTTCATTAAATTTTAAATCTTTTATTTAAAATCAATTTCATTTTTAAAAGTTTTCGTATCGTTTGATGCTTTGAAAGTTCTATTTATTTAGTGAATTAATTTTTATTTTAAATTAACTTACTCACTCGTTTATTTTCTCAAAGGACCATGTTCAAAAGGGTAGTCGTAAATTTGGGTCGTAACAATTTGGTAGTCAAATTATTGCGGAGCCTACCGTTAGAGTGATGTGAGCTGAATGAAACACGCCTATCGAACTAACTAGTAAATCTCAGTTTATTCAACAATTAACAGTCTTTTATATACTAAAAACTAAATAATAAAAATACGTGAATTATCCTAAATAATAAATATCTTAATTGTATGCATCTTTAAAACGCACACCAATGTGTTTATATTAAATAATTAGAACTGCATTTAGCTAATAACAATTCTTACACATTCATTTGCATACAGTAGTGATGACATTGACTTGGCACATTTTGAAGGCAGCGCCCGGATAGTATATACATGTTTTGGTTTATTAAAATCGTAGTTTCTTTTAATTATAAACATATGGTTCAAATAACGATTGTTTTGTTATATAAATGATTACTTAGATAAATGTATTTTATAGGTTCAATCATCTAAATGAAATTTAAATTGATTAAATATATCACACAATAAATATTAAGATAATATTTCACTGTCCACGACTTTGACAGTGGTGATTATAAATTATCACCGTTAATCATGTAAAATCTTTAGAATAATTACATTTACCGTAACATATATTTTTTTAATTTATTTCATTTTACTTTAATAATTTTAAATTTGTTTTTTTTTTTGTATTATTTGATTATTGTTTTAATATTACCTAAACATCGAGATTTAGGTTCTTCTTTCAAGAAATGATCCTCCATTATATTTAAGACAAGATCATAGGATTCTCTTTCGACAGATTTGATCCAGAATTTTCTAGTTTTATTAACGTATGTTTCGAATGTTGTCCAAATCTTTGGCATTTTATCGACAATTGACTTCAACAAGTACTTTACTTATTATGTTTACATTATAAATCATATATATGTCAATATTTATAATCATAATAATAATAAGAATATGTTCTTCAATATAATTAAAATGTAATTATATTGTAAATAATAATTCGTCGATAATATATAAATTCCATTTGAATAATTATTTAGATTGCTTTATGTAATTAAAATTATCAAAATATCAAAATCATGTGACACTTCGTCTCATGAATATTTATTTCATTCATGAAAATTTCTATAATTTATTTTATATACTGTACTTACTAAGAATAAATAGTTCAGTATAAATTACGTTAAATAAATAAATAAAATAATTAATGTAATCAGTCATGTTATGTGAAAAAAAGTCAAATGTATATTTGTAAATTTTTATCAGCTAAATGTTATAAAAATTTTTTGTATAAAGCTGATATTCTTTCACTATAAAGTTCAATATTATTTATACCATATTTCTTTTCATCCATATTTCGTAGTTGTTCATAAGTCGTTGAATATAACATTTCAAATCCCAATTTCTCGGATAAACGATGAGATATTGGTGTTGAATTGGTTACAACTAATGTTTTCAATCCATGAAATTGTGCAACATCAAATCTAAAATCATACATACCAAATAATGTCAAATGACGGAAAGTTTGTAGTTATCAAATTTAGGTCAAGAATTAAATCATTACGTTTATTGTGACTATATAATTTTGGTGCAGAATCTTTTCCGGCTTTTTAAAAATGGTATATGGAACTGGAATTGGGAGAGATTCACTATGCGCAATTGGTCGCGTGGCCGAAAGAATTTTGGATATTATTTATCTTTCTGACCTTTAGTATTATAAGCTTCAATTTTAACACTTGGCGCGTTGCGGGTGATCAATTAGATACATATAGATGCTTATTTATATGATGTTACTAGCAGATCTGGCAAATGTTGTTTTGCTCCCACCTGTTCTGCATATTTGCCTACCACGCCAACACCATTGCCGCGACCAGCGGCATGGTCTAATTAGCGCGACCAGTGACATACCCTGATTGCAGCGGCTAGCTCAGCCATTGCCGCGTGCTGCAACGTTATTTAGTGGGGAGTTACAATAAAGTGGATAGCATAAAAATATTCTTTGTACTCAAATACCTACGTACATAAGTTTTCATGGCGATCGGTTGAACGGTGTAGAAGTTGATATGCTGCAGCGCCCTCTAGTGGCGAGTTACAACCAAGTGGATAACATAGAAATATTCTTCGTACTCAAATATCTATGTATAAAAATTTTCATGGCGATCGGTTGAACAGTGTAGAACTTGATGTAGCAGCGCCATCTAGTGACGAGTTACAACAATGTGGATAGCATATAAACCTTCTCTTTGAAAAAATACATGTATCTGCCAAGTTTCATGATGATCGGTCAAACGATGTCGAA
>WYDF02106990.1:0-10480 GCA_009867245.2 Adranes taylori
ATCACAGGTGACACAGGAGATGGTATCACAGGTGACAGCACAATTTGTTCCCAAATTGTTAATTTCGATAAAAAGCCATGTTGAATTGATGCTGCTCAGGAGCTGTTTAAGGTTATCCAGAATTGCTCAAACCAATCATAACTGGTGATGAACTATGGGTGTATGAATATGACGTCGAGACTAAGAGCCAATCGTGCCAATGAAAACTTCCTGAAGAGCCAACAGCAAGAAAAGCTCTATATGTTTGCTTGAGTGTGAAGGTTCTACTCAGTTCTTTTCGGTATTAATGGCATAGTGTATTATAAGTTCTTACCATCAGATCGTCCTGTTAATAAAGGGTACTACCTAGAAGTATAACGCCGTTTACGTTATACTTTTGGGTATTGCACCCCTATAATGCACCTGCGCACACTTCGTTGCGTATTTGTGATTTTTTGGCAGAAAACAACACCGCTATCATTCCACATCCTCCAATTTCATTCAAATGGCATGTTGCTACTTTTTCTATTCCCGAAAATGAAAAGACCATGAAAAGACGATGTTTTGCCGATATTCACGAGATTAAGAAAAAATCGTTAAAACAATTAAACGCCATAGGATAAATTGAATTTCAGACTTGCTTCGAAGATTTGAAAAAACGATGGAAGAAGTTATTATGTCCAATGGCGATTATTTTGAAAGAACACTGTTAACAGTGAGGAATAAACATGATAATTCCGCGTATTTGTAGATCATACCTCGTATATACTCGTTATAATCAAAATCCTCTTTCGTAAAAATACATAACTTTTTAAATCTAACCTAAAAAAATTCCAATAGACAAGAGCATAATAAATGGTCGTCTTCTACCACAACGCAGCGGACATTTATCGCTTAAAGATCCTAAAATTGGCGTCAGAAAAAAGCCTACTAGAGGCGATAGAGCCCATACCAATGTCATATGTTGATGTTCGACGCCAATTTTGAGCAAAGTTGGTGAAACAAATGCTGTCTCTGCTGCGTAGGAGAATTCTATACCCATGACAGCGGCCGAGATACGTGTTAGTTCTTGCCGAGTTTTCGTTCTGAAAATATATAAATTTCATAGGTTTCCTCTTCCTATTGAGAAAACAGAAGAAAACTTGAATAATATATTGTACGATTTTTTTTTAATAAACGACCTTTTTCTTGTGTTGCTAATATTGTTTTTGATATATCTTCCGAAAATCCTGATTTTTAAAAAATTCGTTGAATTTTTGTAGGATCTAATGACATGAAACAAGGCTCGTTAAATAAATAATCCAATAAATAAAATTATATAGCTTTTTTAACTATTTCGTAAGAACTATTTAAACAATAAAATAATATATTTAAAAAGTTATATATTTAAATGGAAATCTTATATATGAGCGGAAGTAGGGAGGAAATGAGGGATATGATAGAGAATAGGTACATTGTTAGAAGAGGGTTAGACATGAATGCAGAAAAGACAAAATTGATAGTGGGTAAGAATGGGGGACATGATAAAGTGAAGTAAAAAAATAAATGGACACAAAATAGAAAGGGCGAAACGGTATAAATATTTAGTATACATGTTGGCGCATATTAGAAAATGAGAAGAGCATGTCATAATGGTGGTGAGAAACGCTAGGGTGGCTATGAAAAGAATGAGGTATGTATGGGAAGCAAAGTTTGAGGATTTAGGACAAATATACTGATTGTATGTATGGGGCTAAAGTGTGGACAGTATGTGAAATAGAGGAGGTGGAAACACTAGGGTGACTATGAAAAGAATGAGGTATGTATGGGAAGGAAAGTTTGGGGATTTAGGACAAATATACTGATTGTATGTATGGGGCTGAAGTGTGGACAGTATGTGAAAGAGAGGAAGTGGAAAGAGTAGGAGTAGGATGTGTGAAGACAATAATAGGAATTGAATGCTCTACAGCAAGTGTGATTGTATTGCAGGAATTCGATAGGTATAAATGCTGGGAAGCTGGGTACAAAAAATGGCAAAGTTTGGGAGAAAGGTGTTCACCAAGGACAGTGGGGAGTATACATTGGACAAGGTTGATTGAAGTGAGAAATGGTATATGTAAGAATGATTCGTTTATGAGGAGAATAAAAAAGCCTTTGAAATGACAGGATGGTCTTACTATAGATGGCATGATATGATAAAGAATGGAAGAGGCATAAAAAAGGAATGGAAGAGGAGAAAGATCACGCACGTATAAGGAATCGGTACTCGATGGATGAAAGCAAGAGAATATTTAGGATCTGTAATGAGGAAGAAGAAAGAAGGGAGCATTGGGTGACAACATATGAAGTAATAGAATGCAGTGTGCAAGAGAGAGAGAGAGAGAGAGAGAGAGAGAGAGAGAGAGAGAAAGAGAGTTGCGGATAATAATTGGAGAGTGTGTTTGAGACAGTAAGGGATTGGAGTAATGAGGAAACTTTTAAGGGAAATAAAGAAGATAAAGTAACAATGAAAAAAAAGGAAAATAAAAAAGATTAAGGAACAAAAAAGAAATGACTCATCTATTTTCTCCTACTGATTGTATTGCTTAGTTTAGTTATTTTTGTTGGCTAGTTAAGGATTTGTATGTTTTTTATAAAGAATTATTAGTTTGGTTGTATTAAATGTATTGAAGGTATTGAAGCAATTATGTGTTACACTCACTTGAAGATATGTGCATAATCTTGCTGTAAGTCGACAGAATCCAATGTGCGATCAGCACATCCAAACAGAAATTCTTTCAATCTTGCACTAAAAGTATCGTTTCCATTATTTTTAAAATTGCTCCACTTTTCTTTAAACTTATCGCGTTGGTAATGGAAACGTCCTAAAAATCCTTCGTATTCATATAACTTTTGAGTCATTTCCACAAATACGAATTTTTAGTTGAATCACGTTAATCATAAATTTATTTTACAAACAAATTTTCATTATTATTTAAATACAATAAACTTTAATTAGTAGATTCTTAACTATAATTAAATTATAAATACACAGGACTAATTAATTGTCTTCGTGGAAATATTACACTTGAATATTTTGATTTAATTTTTCTCCGAGATATTTCCGCTGAAAATAAGACACAGAAGAATGAAACAAATATCTTTCTTCTCAAGATTTTTCATGTCGTTGGTTACGAAATTTTCTGCGCACAACATTCAGCAATTTTTTGTTTTTCATTATTAAGGTATCCAGATTCGTTTATGAAAAACAAAATGATGGTTGTTAATATTATTTAATATTCATAGTCACATTTTTATTTCTCATATTAATAAATAATCTTTACAAACAACCAATAAAAAAATTACAACTTAAAATTAAAACGAACAAAACAAACCAATCATGTAATCTGCTAATATAAGAAATAATAAACCTTTATTGGCATTATCAAAATGATATTACAGCAACGTTCCCTTATGTATATCTACAATACATATCTTACAAAAAATTATAATAATAGGAGTATTAAATAAATTATTAACCAAAAATAAACTCAATTTAGATCCTTAAATGTTAATTTCTAGGGAGAAAGAAAGGGTCCAAACTCATATCCTACACTCCACCTCCCTCCATTTATCGTTTGTTCTCTTTCTCTTTCCGTTCCCCTTCTTCTTTTTACAGTACATTAAATTTCCCTTACGCTCTCCCTTACACACCTATCGATTCTTGTGTCCTACCTTTCCTCCCCTTCTTTTTACCTGTCACGCCTTTTCTGTAATTTTATCCCCCCTTTTTCATTGTTCCCTATCCCCTTTCTCCTATTTCCTTCTTATTTCCTAATTTCCCTTTTTCCTCGTTTACTTCTTTCACCTTCTTCATACTTGCTTTTAACATTACAATCCTATCCGAACAAAATCGTTGATTAAGAAACAGAAATTTAAAATAAACATTTGACAAATCGAAAGCAAACAGTTGAATAAAGCATGAAGTGAAAATAATAGTTTTAAAAAAATAGGTTTCAAAATAAAAAAATAAGTTTCCTAAATGCTAAAGAAAGAAACAGACATATTATTTCAACGATTCTGTTGGCTGGTACTTGCTTATACACAATGCAAGTAAATAGAGAATAAGAGAGCGAGAGATTTTTGTCGAAACATACTAAGCGTTGCATCAAACAATTTGTATAACTATGTAATAAATAAGTACTTGCCACAATATGAGAAAAACAGTTTGTTCGTTTTTTTGACAAAACTCTTTCATACTCCTATTTGACTCCAAATACTCTGGCACCGCACCTACCACGTCTATTTCCTTATACCTTCCGTTATACCGACTTCCTTATACCTTTCATTATCTTATGATACCTTGAAGATATTTTACAAGTTAATAGAAGATTATCGAACGGCTCAAAGTACTAACCTTGTTTCCTATTTTTCTATACGTAACCCAGTGAGTTGCGGGCCTATCTGAGGTATCCAAATTGACAATGCGACTTTCACTTTTCAACGTACTTCGCGGCAACTGATCTCTCATAAAAACTCCACGAAAATACTTGATATGTTTCGCTGCTTTTCGAATATCTACGTCTGTTAGAGCTCTCTGAGGTAGTATGTTATTAGTTTTTTGATGGTGGAGTCAGGAATAGAAGTCTGGAATAGACCCAATCCTTCCTTGTATGGCTTCAGGAATAAGCCACTCCCCTTTATACATAAAGCTAGAGCTTCCATAGTTTTGTTATGTCTCTTCAAGTCCTCAATATTTTTCTGTGCAATTTTTATACCTTGCACTGTTTTATAAATTCCACCCGCATGGTTCCACCCTCCAAACTTCCAACTGTTGAGAGGCCTGCAAATTGTGGAATTGGAAAGGGTACAATACCTCCATGTTCCGGAAGTAGTATAATTCTAGGTGTTTGAATATTCTTCCGACCTCCACCTTTTTTGAAAGCTCTCCTAGCAGCGGCCAAAGCAATATTAGCTCCCTCTTTAATATCTTTGACATGTTGCAGTTTTAGATTTTAAAACATAATAAATAAACACATTTCTCCCTAATGATATGGAAGAAGAGACAGTTAATATTTACTACTTCCTATCAATTCTATCCTAAATCATTTTCCCTTCCCCTTCACATAGCTCTTTCTTATCCCCTGTCTTTAACCCCCTTACTAAATGCTATCTACCTATTGTTTTTATTTTTTATTAATTTTACTTTTAACAATTCCTTTTCTCTTTCACTTAATTCAATCTCTTCCAACTCTTTTATCCAACGGTTCCAATATTCTTCCTTCATCCTTCCATACCTTCTCCTCAAAATTCACCATTCTTTTTAATCCACTTATACATAATTTGTATCTTCCAATCTCCAGCAAGACAATGTCATTCTTCCAATCCTAACATCCTTTTCACACATCCCATCTGAACTCTATCCACCCTCTCTCTTTTAGAAACTTTCGAAACTTCCGATCCCATACCATCCGCATTCACTCCTTTCGCCTTCTTAGTGACCATTTCTACATGTTCTTTACATGACTCGTTTAGAGACAATAAAAAACCTAAATATTTGTATGTTTTAACCCTTTCTATCATCTGGTCTATTATCTTGAATACATCATTTCTACAGTCTCTCCCTCCCTTCTTGCACACCTTTAGTTTAGTTTTTTCCACATTCAATTCCAATCCCCTTATATCCGTATATGTCTTCACTTACCCACTTATCTAATTCATCTCTTTCCTATCTCTCGCCATACATACTGTATCATCCGCATAGGTAAGAGACCAAACCATCAAACTACCAATCTTTAGTTCACCCGCCTGCCCCATTTCTAATATTCCTTCTAAATCATATAAATATATGTTAAAAAGACATGAGCTAGATGAGATATTTTTCTTATCATTAAAGTCAAATAGAAATTATGTGTGTTAAAAAAATCGATAACGTTACTCAACTGCAGGAAATGATCCAGAAAAATGATCAACTCCCGCCCCTTACATAATAAGCCATAATTAAATCCCGTCCCTTACACGCGTTGTCCTCCAGTCAAAATGATTTAGAAGTACTAACTGCTGCCCATTTTCTGCTACGTCTATAGTCGAAGATGTTGTAGATATGCAACCAGAGAAGCGTTGGCATAGAGACTACATCTGCGAGTTACAACAACGCCAAAACGGAAGACTTCAAGAGGTCTTGCTGTTGCTGTTGGAGTCCTTGTCTTCATTTCTGATGAAATCACTAACCCGTTATGTTGTTGGTCTCTCGCTCGTGTCAGCAATTTGCATCCCGGTAGTGATGGCATTGTTCGTGTCGTCACCTTGAAGATGGCCATATCTGATATAAGGTATTAAGCTTTATCAACACCCTTATTTTTCAGAACGTCATTGAATGTGTGTAACTCAATACACACTAACTCTGTATCTGAACCTGTTACATCGAATAAATATTATTTTATTAAATCTTCTATATATGTTTAAAGTCTGTTGGTCAACATGTGCAAGGTGTTTTGCGTTAATCTTGAATTATCTCCCAAACTAGATCCGATTTTGATGATCTGTTTCTACAAGATTATTCCAACAATTGAGTACTACCCTACTTATTATAGAGAAATCAGTTTTTATGGTATTAGCTTGTATTCAAAGCATCTAAGTGCACACATAAAAACATGAAACGGACCATAGAGCCACGTCGTTACTAACACCACTGGTTTCTCTTTATGCATATACGAGAGCCGCATATTTGCATATTATAAATGATCATATGGATGGGTATCATATGGATGGGTATCGTCGTTTATTGAAACGACTGCATTAATTGTTTAATTAATTAGTTATTTAATCAGTTACACACGTTCTGAATCAGTTATGACGTTCTGAAAAATAAGGGTCTTGATCAAGCTTAATACGTTATAGCAGAAATGGCTATCCACCCGCAGTTCATTCACATTTTTTCTGATTTGTTAGTCTCTCATATTTGTTACACATTTTTCGAAGACGACCTGCTTACTCTATATAAATTAGTTATAAATTAATGAAAAAGAAAATAGCAAATAAAAATTTTACTTCATTCGTTTTTAAATATAATTTTATGAAAACTAAACAATGTATTAGATGTTTATCTAAATCAATTTGATACAAATAAAATAGATTCAATAAAAACCACTCCCGCGGCTCGCATAAACTTATATAAATCTAAACAAAGAATACAAAATGTTTTTCTTCACTTGCTGCGAATATAGGAATATAAATTTCAATGTAGTACATCCATAAAGGTTTTTAGAATTCAATTCAAATCACATCAAGCAACAAGTATTTTTCTTTATTTGCACTGTTTGGAATAAATACTGTAATAAATACTTATTAGAATAACATGATATGTTTCGTATTTTGTTAATAGAATGAACTGGTTTCTGCCTGCTAGTAATGAAATTAATACTTGGGGAAATATCGGAGTAAAATAATCCATATGTGAAGCTTTAGAAATACTTGTTGTTTATAGATTTTAAAAATTGGAGAATCTGTCCAGAGATTATATAATTGGAATTACTGTCTACTTAAATTTGATCATGTACTTATCAATACTTTGGCATTCTGCAGGTTTGTAGCATTTTAAGAATGTATCTGTCAGTCCATTTAAAAGTGGTGTAGGCTTATATACTTTGTCATAATGTAGATTATCCTTTGATGGTTGTGTAGAGGGCGGATCTAGATCACTAGAGCTTTAAAGAGAATCTAATAGTTCGAATTCGATAACGGTACTTCACGAACAAGTCTAAGTGATTCATCCTTCAGAGATGCTACGAAATATTGCTGTTTTTAGCATTATATAAGTTTGGATTACTATCCACAAACGTGCGAAACAAATCAGTAAATATCAGCCGATCGCTCAAGTTTCCATTAAACATCGGAAGACAGATTTTTGGTCATTTGTCATTAGAAGTTTGCGCACGAGCACCTTGATCTGTTCGAGCAGGCTTTGAAAGCAAAGTTTCTTGTAAGCACTTAATTTCAAAGTCCAATCATCGACTTTTAATGCTTCGGATCTTCTTTTAAGGGCAAGTTCTGGCTCATCATCCTTGGCGATTAACTGCATAATCGATAAATGGCCTTTTTCATATTCGACAAATGGCCTAGCTTATTGCGAAGTGGCGCGAAGTTGGACTATAGCAACGGACATTTTGTAGCAATATAAAGTAGTTAAAGTGAATCTACCAAGCAAATAAACGAGAATCGAAGCAAATGATAAACAGTTTTGTACTACCAAATAATCGATTGACAATACTGAAATTTCAACGAAACAAAAGTAATGTATAAAATTTTAGCTACCGACACTTTTTAGCTAAAATGTACCATTTTGCTTTAGTAACACATCTGGAACACTTCTTAGCACACACATGCAATATGTGTGATATGTGTGAATGCCTTTATAATTTTGGTTTTACAGACAATAAAAAATCAACTCTATACCTAAATGCGAGGGCTGAGCCTATGAGCTCTTTCCGCTGAGCCTATCTAGTAGGCGGTGATATTTTTGTAACAAATTTTGTTTGACATTTAAACCTAGTTGTTTACAAGTTACATGAGGTGAACTTTGATGGTTAAAGTCCCTTGCTTCATTGGTAAATACGTTAGTGCTTTATCTCAATTTGTTAAAGGTGTTAATTCGTCCAAATGCATAACACATAACTGATATAATATATTACACCATATGTGTATACAGCGAATAATTCAAAATATAACATCTTAAAATATGCAAACTAACATACAGCCAACGTTTTAACAATTATTTGTATGGGCATCCATACCGTAACGGTTAAGTATCGGATTCGTAGTTTGATGCAATGAGACCTTAGGCCTATATCTGGAATAAGAAAGGGTGTTGATAACAGCTAGAACCTATGCTAGAAATACGTGCCCACCTTGCCTCAATTTTTGCAACTAATTGTGATCATCTTCTTTTCATCACAATTTTCGAAATTAACACCTACTTACTTAAAATTCGTCTTACCGCGTGAAGGTAAATACTACTTACATTCTTCATTAGTTAGATTTAATTTAAAACAAATATTTAGGTTTCTTCACCAAACCATAGATACAAATTAAGTAATGCAAGGCTAAAACATCTAGCTACTGTTTATTTAACTATAGCTCATTTTAATAACAGATTTTTAATAACGAATGATGAATAGAAATACAATTTAAACAAAGTTAATGTTAATTAGTTACATGATGATTTTGATTTATTTAAACATATACTTTTTTTTTGATCAGCTCTTTTTGATTTATTTAAATATAAAATATAATAAAAAGATCTTACATATTGCCCGATTTACTTCATCACTGAATTTCATAGTTATTATTTTTAACAAAAATACATTTTAATTTTATGGCTTTATGGCTTCAACTTTCAATTGAGAGCTAATAGGCGCACATCTGCTTCTTATTTGCTCTCGTTCAGTAATGTCCCTTAGCCAAATGCCCAGCTGTTACCTGACATTGGAAAATAACCGACTAAGGAATGCAGTCACTTCCATTCTTGTGAGAAACTAATATTTTTTCTATACTGAATGCACGTATATAAAAGGTTGCCATCAAATTTCCCAAATTTATATGTTAATTTACTATTTACTTGAACCCATATATTTTTGGTACGCGATATTTCTAGCGCATACGGAGAAAATGATGCCCCAGTAATTTTTCGCATTAGTAATACCAAAATATAAGATCCTTTTCTTTTGAAGTTATGGAATATTAAATACTTCCTATTATATTACAATATTTGTACCTTTTTAGTAATTAAAAACTCATAGTCCTTGTCTATAATAAGAAATTTGCAGTATTAAGCTAGTGATACATTTTATAAATTTTAGTAATTTGCTTGAGTAAGTGAGTAAGTAATATAAAAATATATTTTTGTTTATATAATATTTTCTTATGTATAATTAATTATTTTCTTTACGTGACTACAATCATCAGTTAGGAATATAAAACTGCTTCTGATGAATGTCTGGCATTAAACTACAAATATACGACTTTATATCTTAAAAAATAATATGTTTCAACTGCATTTTTTTGACGCAAACAATGTTGCTAATTCCGTATTTTACTGGAATTTTATATACATTTATTAAAAATTCCTTATAGAATAATAAAATGTTTTTCATTGTTTCATAAAAAGTTTTTTCATTGTTTTCAGCTAATCATCTATGCACTTTTAATTATAATTAATTTCAAATATATTTACTATTGTTTGCTTCTTTTCCATAATTGTCCATAGCGTAGCGTTTTATTAGGAACTAACGCTACTGTCTGCTAAACGAATGTCACTGGCTTGGCTAGTAGTATACACTAAAGATGCGTAGCGTTGCATTAGGAACTAACGCTATTGTATGTCAGTGGAAAAAAAAGGTTTAAACCAAACTATACACATGTCTTACATTCATTGGGTCTATCACACAGTATAACGGAAAAGCTAAGTAACACATGCAATCTAACTAATACAATGCAAATTATACAATGTTGCTTACCAAATGTACGCTTGACTGCTGGTCGCTAA
>WYDF02107001.1:0-10480 GCA_009867245.2 Adranes taylori
TGGTTGACTTTTTAAATTATATATATATATATATATATATATATATATATATATATATATATATATATATGAATAACGATTTGATTAGTTAATTTATGTTACCATAGAGGATTACTCATTGAACTAATGAAATATTAGAGAATTGCTAATTGCAATTGTTAATTCATTGGATTAATGATAATCCGGTAATACAATGGCGAGGAAGGCTCTAAACGATGTGACTTGTCGGCATTGGTTTACAAAGCTTTGTAAACTAGGCAATACTCATCTAAAAGATAATAAATGCTCTGGCCGATTTACAACTTACGAAAACCGTACGATTTAAGATGATCTAGCTCAAACCACGCGGGAACTAGGTATAACGTTTGGCACATCACACACCACCATTATGAGCCAGATTTACAAACTTGGCAAGTGTCATAGGAGCGCGCCCAAACTGTTCCACATTAACTAAAGCAAAATGCCAAAAATCGCTGCTAGAGAAATTCAGACGAATTCTCACCTTGATAGCAATAAGAAACCCAGCTCTCAATAACTTAGACCGCATCTGCTTAGTGAGGACACCATGACCTAGATTCCCTCCAAAAATGTGATTCCTATGCGTTTTTTTAGATGACAATTGGAATTGTGCATTGAGAACCGCTTCCACAAGCGGCTAAACTCTGAATATTTGTGCGCCCAACTTGACAGCGTTCAAAGCGCAACTCTTGTTAAGATATGGTAGTCCATCTGGAATTTACTTTCATCAGGATAATGCCAGACTCATGTTGGCTATCAATTATGTGCTAAGTTAGAGTTAGGCTAGGAACTTCTCAAGCACCCAGCGTATAGCCCCTACATTTCTCCTTCCGATTATCATTTATTCCGATCCCTTGAGCATCATAAGCCTGATTTGTTTACTCAATTTAGTTATATATTTTAAATAATATACTCCTGCAAAGCCACAATGACTCACTCCTTTCTAATTGAAATTACTATATACTCTTTTAAACTCTAATTTCTGAAATTATTAGCACTGTTCTGATATATTACTTACGGAATGTAATATCTGTACTGAAAATACTACTTTGTATGTAATATGTTTGCTGTTTTCATGTACCCAACTGTAGGTGTACCTACTTTCGTTTTGTAGAAATTAATGAATAATAAAAAAAAAACAAGCCCAGCACATTTATTACGTTTTCGTTTATTAAAGCAACTTTATATTTAGTACGTAAGGTATTAATTGGGGTATTGATATAGCGGTCTTAATATTTATGTATGTAATTTTCGTAATTCTACGTTTTCACCTAACAAAAATCTAAATATTTTCACATTTTCATTACCACCTGATAGGCCTAAATTGCGATCACTAATGTTAGAATCTAAATATTGCGTGTGCTGCTGCTAGATATCTACATAATATGCCAAAGATGAACGGATAGCAATTTTGGTAGACATTCATATGTAAAGATATTTATATACAAGGTTAATATAAAATATTCGAGACATATTTTATACTTCAAATAATATTGATAATATGCACTTTTCATCTAATAACATACATTTTACTAATTATATTATCTTAAATGGGATAACTTGTGATATTGTTGCTAGAGTTGTTGCCAAAGAAAGGTATATAAAGCGCTGTTCAGAATTGAAGTAGGTGACAACGGGATGACTTAGCCGAAAGAAGATTACGCAAAAAATACCAAGAAGCTAATTTTTTCCGAAATACTATATAAATGTTAGTCTCCTAAGGGCTAAGATGGTTGACCTTGGTATTTAAATCGGTTGTAAGTCCTTTGAATGCCTGGTATAGACGGAGTTTCCAATGTATTTAAAAATAACACTATTATCTGATTTTTGTTTGTATTCATAATTCTTAAGCGTATTTCACAATGTTTACTGTTGTTTATGCAATAAAATATGAATTGCATAATATACATGTAATGATGCTGTAACTGTTATAATACATTGCAAAATCTACAATACATTTTGCTTGTATATACAAATAAGTGCAGCAGTATAGTCAATAATGTAAAAATGTACATACTTATTCTTGTCTAACTCATTTTTGTTAAAAAATATAATAGAGAGAAGTTAAAGGTCTATTCATGGTTCAAACTAATATAAAAACTATTTCACTTCAGGTTTATTTGAAACTTTGCAAAAAAAAAATTAAGTTTAGAATCAACCGTTTTATTAAAACTTACAAAACTTCAGTTTATGTGAAACTAAAAAAACTTTAAAAATAAATAAAAAATATAACTGTTATAACTATCAACCGAGTAATTAAATTATAAATACTATTGCAAGTGCGTACTGTCTAAAGTTAATAATAATTCTCTTCAAACATAAATAAAATTTCAGTCTAATCAAAGAATACCGTCCAATAAAGAAAATACTCATTATACACCCTAAACAATAAGAACAATGAACTGTTTATTGCAAGCTTGCAACATCGCCTTTATCGCTTTATGTTTATAATTTATGAAACAGATAAGAATTGTGTGAGATTTTTAGCACACAGAGCAGTATATTATTGTATTGGTCGTTGTGCTTTTGCAGAAGTAAAATCCCTATTGGTTAAAGCATTAGCTGGGTATCAATGCGTCTAGATATATGTTGGAACCCTTTTAATTGGTTATAACTAATTTGTCTCTCCCTAATTTTGTTTTCTTTCTAGAGTTTCGTTTATGTTATTATGTGCTTTAGAGGAAAATGCTACTAGTTTGAGATTATGAAATATTTGTAAAGGATTGAGTACTGATATTTTGTATTATCTCCTCTCCTGCTTTACAATTGACATGTGTGTTGCTAAAAGGGTAATATCAGCATTGAAGAGGAATCCGTGAGACAAATTTTTGCAAAACATGTCATATATCTCCTTTGGCGTTTATATGTTGGTTATTACAACTTACAAGTGGCACCTTTAAAATCGTTTATATAATTGAGTGTAATGTACATATATAAACGACTTTATGAAAAATTGACTATGTGATAAAAAATATTCTGGTGAATAAACTGGTGTAATACAGTGTTACTGCTGATGGAATAGACTGTTAGAGCCTAAAACTTGTAGCATAGTCAAATGAATTAAATAAATAAATTGCGACAATACGGCACTGGAAAAGCTAACCCATAAGATAAAACGTAACTATAGTTGTGGTGTATGAAGGTGTGCACGTAATAGTGCAAACGGCAGAAAGCTGTGTATGATTGTTGCTCACGTGCACACACATTAGTTGTGTGATAATGGAAGAGCATTATAGCGTTGATAGATAAGAGGAGGGAACTTAAGTTATATCGATGGATATATTCGTATTGGGTTATCCTTGTGCGTAGGCTCTTATTGCTGTATTGTAATGACTGGAGACCGTATCAGGAAATAAATGAAATATGGTTGGGTGTACACTAACTCCTATAACGGAGCTAAAGTTGTGTTATAACTCACGTCGACGAGCAGTCGACGAGCATCCAAGTCCAGATGTAGGCAGAGCAACAGTCAGCGACAACCGCTAGATAAGTAAGCGTTCTAATTTACTGTTACGCAGTTCTATTGCAGGTAGTTTCAATAGCTTTGTTTTCTCCTTCTTCTTTACCTACTTTCTATACCACTCGAGTGTATGTTTCTAACCAATGTCAGCCTAGGTTAGTTATAGTCGCTCAGCAATCTTAACACTCATGTCAGCCCAAGTGTTGAGTAATTTATAGTGGTTTCCCTTTATACCTACTATACCATTAGAGTGTTTGTTTCTAATCTGTGTCAGTCCAGGTTAGTTACTGTCGCTCAGCAAACTTAGTAGCCGTGCCAGCCCAGGTCTTGAGTGATCTACGGTGGTTCCTGCAATCATCATTGTCCGAATCGTTATGCTAATATAGAACCCCCAACTTCCCAATGTACGTAACCCCGCTTGTTTGATTTTAAAATTTAATTTTGTATTTCTTCCTTCGTTTGTAAGAATCTTTTTCAGCAGTAAGAATCAATTAGCAGTAAGAATCTTTTTCAGATGCCCACAAGAACAAGATCATCTGGACTACTCACGTACTCGTAGTCGTTGTGCGTTTTCGTTCCAGTGATGGAAAAAATGACAAATGATGGAAGTGTTGGAAAACTAGACCAATCTCTTTTGGGCACGTTTGTTTGTAAACCTGGTGTTTTTTTCCGCATGGATAGTGCTGTTAGGCACACCAATCGTTCCGCCTACCTTCGTTACAAAAACTTAGATGTGTAAGTCTACGCATCACATTTTTTGGGACCTATTGTTTCAAAGGGTGATTTCATTGGCCATGCTTTATTCTTATTGCAATCATTTAGGCGTAATTAGGATAGGATGCGAGATACGCAATCTCAAGCATTGTGGTTATGATGCCCTTCCTGATTTTAGTGTGTTTTTAAATGAATTATAATTTATTTGTAAAATATTTGTCCAGGCGTATAAGATTTGAGGCAGCAAAGCTTTGGAATTATGTGACTTGTTTCAATCTTTCAGTTTATGTAAAATGATATCTCAAGCAATACGCGGAGATGCATTAATAACATTTTCATAAATTTTTATTCAAATTATGTTCATGTCTAAAAGACTTCTCTCTATCAGGCCATTCATGTCAATTTATCGCTTCTAATAAATATGCTATACATAGAGAACTACAACAGATGGCAGTAATATTTTCATCAAACGCTCACCGAAGTAGACTGACTCATTGCATGTGAATGGAATAACATACAATATAGTGCTAAAAATATATTCAACCGCCTTCTGTCCAAAGTTTTCGAAATACTCAATATCTCTTTTGCACTAAAAACGAATAATACTAGAGCAGGCGCTTATGGTATTAAATGGTGCAATCAAGAACTGAATTATGTAACAGAAAAGTTATAATGCCTAATGATCTATCTATATTCTCACTTTATGACTGAAACATTAAAAACTGAACGTAACACCGAGAAAAATATATCGTACTGCTTTACAAAGTGCCAAAAGGGAAGTATTTGAAAATGTTTTAAACAAAATTGGAAATAGGCGCAAAAAACTATATGTAATTGAGTAACCAATAACCAGTAGTAAACTATGAGTAACCAGTAGTAATTGACACAGTACAACGAAGAATCACATCCCATACACTATGGAACCCATATCTTTCAACAACTATTTCATCCAATAGTAGCAGACTTACCTTATACAGGCATAGATCCACTGGGCATCAATATTAAAACATCTGCGACTCTAACTCTGTCATTTGGACATGTTACATACGACGAAGTAAAGAACTTTTAAAATGTTAAAAAAAATCAAAACACGAGATGTATATAGCATCAATACAGATTTAATTCAACATAATGTAACCAATAAATCAGCACTGTGTAGACCACTTTTCTTCATAAGTACCTTCAGAGGTGCGTGTCCGATTAACAAGCCATTTGTCATTCTGATGTTATTTTTGCCAAGTTTGAGCATTTCGGGTTTTGTTCTTACATCGCTTCTCTAGAAAGCGCTTATTATATTGATTTCCTGGTGATTTTGCCCAGCAGTCTATATGTTTTGGATGATCCAGTTTCTCATTGCTTCTTTGATGGAACTAGCAGGTATTCCTAGAACCGGCATCGGACCAATGAATTGTGTGCTAGATACCTTCTCTGCTAATTCATCTGCTCTTTCGTTGCCTACAATAATCCGGTACCTTATCAGTGTTACTGAATTGATCATAGCCAGCCTGCACAATGATTTGATGCATTCGCTCGTCAGTTCAGACACGTTTCTGCCGTTGTTCAGCGCCTGAAGTCGCTTACTATAAAAATCCCTTGTTTGTTATATTTCCTCTTTACGTTTTGAGGATTTAATATATTTTGGCCTGAATGACTATAGCAAATCTGCCTGAAGGGCAAAAAATTTTGCACTTCTGTTGTTCTCCGTATTTTTGTGCTCCCCAGAAGCATTTTCAGAAGCTTGTGCATGAACCAGACTGGAGCAAAAATCAGAAATGTAGAAGGGTATTTTCTCCACCAACCTGAGTCTGTAATGATCTCATGGTTTCTCTGTATATTCATAGTTTTAGATCTCATAATTTATTTGTATGCAGTTTCTGTAGAGATATACAGTCCAATTACATTTAAAATATTTAATCCCCTGCAATTTTAGTGTATAGTTTCTTTGCCAAATTCGGCCTATTAATTTTTAGCCGATGGAGTAGGGCTTTGTATAATCAGTTCTAATGACGGAAGATCTAGCATCACTTTAAGTGCCGCCATTTTCATAGTTCCTAATATACCAAACCATACAATTCTCTATATAGATGACATTTTCTGAGTTGTCTTAGCCTGGGGTGTCTTTTTTCTCCACACCAATGCTCTGTACGGTAATCGACTTGTTCAGCCAGTGTAATACGTAAGGCTTTAGCTCGCATGTATTTCCATGCATACGTTTTATAACCGCGATAGTTATAACACTTCTATCTATTATTCTGTCAATTTGCAGGTTACAAATAAGTTTGGAATCAAGCATTACTCGAAGGTACTATATCTCCCGTGCAGCGGTATTTTGTCCCATGAAGTTTTAGACTGCTTAAGCCGCCAAGATTCCTTTTTCTGGTAAACGGTACATACGACGTCTCCTAAGGGCTAATTTTGAAGCCATTTGTCCATTGTTTTTCACAATGTTAAGTGCTCCTTGCATAAGGCCCCTAACAGTTGAACTGAATTTGTCTTCGGTTATGATGACAATGTCATCCGCGTATCCAACAACGTAAATGCCTCGGTGAGATTTTTTCCCTACTGAAAGTTCCATATGTATCCCTGATTATTTAAGACTACGTAATTTTATATTTTTTAATATTAATTTAATAAATCGTCCATTACTCTGATTAATAGTAAATAAAATATCTTGGGATTTAGGTATTAAATTATGTTGATAGGTATTTACCACTATTATTGTAGTATTTTCCACCATTTCTTATTTGCGAAGTTTAATTACAATTTCATTTATACCACAATTATCAACAATTTTAAACAATTTTCAATCCTTGTAAATTCTCTTGCATTAGTACAATCACATAGTTTTTTTTTTGTATCTGTGACAAATTGTTTTTGTTGTATATCCTTGTATATACGCTATACGTAATTCGTTGGTGTCTTGTCGCTTACCCGCTATGAAAGCACAATACCCTAATTCAATGCTTGTCATGGAGACCGGTAGGTTGGCCGTCCGGGACATTGGAAACCTTTGCGTGAGCGAACTTCGGGATCTCTATTCTTCCCTTGCCCGTATCTCGACGTTATACATCTTTTTAATTGCTATCGCAACGTATTAGATATACGTGTTGTCTATATATGTGCGTAGATATAATAATGTGGCCAAAGATATTTTACACACCTGGAACCATAAGATAATCTCGATTTACCGAAAAAGATCTAATTTAATGAATCCTATTGTTTCAAAGGATATTAAATTAATACTGCGTTAGTCAATAGTATCTGTGACAAATTGTTTTTGTTGTATACCCTTGTATATACGCTATACGTAACTAACGTAGTATCTTTCAAAACGATAATTAAAAAACACTCAATTCGACCCAGAATCGTAGAGCAATAGTTAGGTTAGCGTTAGGGCGTAGTTAAAATAAATAAAATGTTATTTGGAGGTTTTAAGATGTATATACACTACTACAATTTATAATTACACAATAAATTATGGCAGCGTGCTATATTAAAGCCCAAGATTTAACCTTAAGCAAGTATGGCCTATGAATTAGTCAAAGTTAAATCAAAAACACATCGAGATTTTAAAATTAATTTATTCACAATAACATAATTTGCTGTTGCCAAATTCCAACATCACGCTCATATAAATAAAAGAAATATCTATTAAATAGTGCACTACTTATTAGGTTCTACTAAAATACATCCATGGAAAAACATTCATTTATTCAAAGTAAAATCAAAAGAACTTACGGTGTTTGAATATCTCAATCATTAAAATAAATTAAATTTCTACTCATATCTGTACGTCAGCCATAGTTCTCACAAGAAAAATGAACGTGTAAGCTACGCGTACTTTAAAATCAAGATTTAGACTGATTTTATCAACTTCTACTAAAATTCTGATTTCTGAATCTTTTGCCTACTACTTTCTCGCTTTCATATTTTCGATCGATCAGCGCGCTACCCTGCGTGCTAAGCTGCGAGCAGATCTTTGTTGCATCTTCTATTTATTAAAATTCTGCTACTGAAATTATTGTTTCATTCTTTTGCATATACTTTTGCTTCCAACATATATGTTTTGATTTAAATTGGGGGAGGATTGTACAAGCAACTAGACGGGTAGGAGAGAATCTTATCTTTTTAATTGGGTACGTAGCGATTCACTTCGAGTATTTTTTAAATTTAATTCTACTAAATCAGTGTTAATTTAATTAAACTCTGCGCAACCCTATTATCAACAAATTGTTTCTTAGCCTTAGTCGCTATTTGAATAAAAGAGTTGCATAAACTTAACAAAATGTATTGAGAATGATGTAGGAAATGCGTACATGCAAATAAGATTATAATTCGTGCATTAAAAAAACAAAAAAATCGCCACATCAACATAATAAAATAAAATAATACTTGTGTTTAATTACTACGTGCAAATAGATTAATGAAACTGGCGTTCAAGTTCGCCAATAGGTTCCCACGTTATTTATAAAATTATTGTACTTACTGGATTCGTCATTACACTAAGTTAAATCACAAACCATCACAAACTTATTTCATAACTACGCACTGTTACCTTATTCATTTCAATTTGTTTTAATTTATTTCAGTAAATAAGCTTGTTGCCTAATTGAGCCCTTATACAACGCCTCGAAGCCTGTTGAAGTCGGAGCCGTGTCCAACACTGATACAAGCCACAGCTATACACTTTAGTTAGATGGTAAGGAACCTTAGCAACGCCCCAAAATACGTTGGTGTTGTCGTGTGAGTACTTCTAGCATACACCAAAGCGGAGCGCCCATACAATGCTCCTGAATACGTTGACGTTGCGCGTGCATAACACTGACATAAGCCAGAACTATACACCTTAATCAGGATGTGTGTGAAAGAATCACTATATAACGCTTCGGGGCACCTCGACGTTATATGTGAATAGGAAATAGGTAGGCGAAAAGGAGTTGTTATTCATTACACATGCAACTCAAACAGAACAGTGTATGGCATCTAAAATCTCTCATCAAATATGTTATTATGTCGGTGACTGTCGCTGGATATCGCTCAACTCATTGTGTCGGCCCGGCTGCCTTGAATGGCTGGTCGCTCTGCTTCTGCTGGCTGGCTGCTGACTCTATTCGAGTTCGCAAAGGAACTGATTTTACAAGCTTAAATAGCTAGATTTTATAGACGTGAGCCTCGATCATGTTTTATTCTGTGGCACGGGTTTGTGTGTGGTCATTTACTCGATATTTTATTTCCGTGACACGGTCCATACACACAATCCTATATAACTTACGGTCGTATTCCTACTATCTGCGTCTAGATCATACACAACTCCATCCAAATATTCTCTTAGCGGCTGCTCACGCTTACAATAGGACGCAGCGTCTATGCGGTAGCAGTAGGTACGATCAGCACTAATGCGGTATATTGTGCCGGCCTATTTATTATAATAACAAACGGCGGGTCAAACCAATATATTCACACATGAACACACACATGGATAAGTCATACACCTTATAAACATAGCGACGGTGCATCAAGCGCCAGCTATCTGTTTTCCTTTACACCATGTAATATATGTTGAGCAGATAACGCGGCGCCTACGTGACTTTGATTATTGTTTACAAATAACACATGCATTCAATTTATTAATAATATAGGGCTGTCCGGAATTAAATTTATTAGATATCATTTAATTCTTATGAAGAATGCAACGTTCTTCGTTACATCTTTTATCTCTCTATCAATTTTTACTGACGACTTTATTATCTGCCAAGTATGGTAGTAAGGCCCAAAATATCAATCAAGTTTTTCTTATACCTAAGGACTTTAGTTTGTAAGGTTTTGTCTACATGTCCGCTTAATATTTCTGGTACGTGAAAAACTATTCAAATTTAATAGAAAAAATATATTTGCGTCATGCTGGCCTTATCACCCGTCACAGCCTTACAGAATATGGGAAACTTAAATGATACTTAAATGCTGAATAAACTGCGCTATGTCACTTCCAGCTTCTATGTCCAACATTAGTATTTGAGAGAATGTTTTATTGGGAAGTTTTCAATTAGCCGAGAACAGCCAGATAAACAATGTATGAAAGAGGAGATATAGAGATATCGTACTGGTTAAAATACAAAACCCACATAAAAATTACATAACAATTACGTAACGTAATAAGTATATAGTTAATGGTTAAGATATTCAAGCTCAATATCCAATTTATATAAGTGGTTATAATTTAAAAATAGAACACGTGTATGAATGTATCAGTAATGTATAATGCTAATACGGTAAGATGCAGCCATATAT
>WYDF02107023.1:0-10479 GCA_009867245.2 Adranes taylori
TTTCAATTCAGATTCAATAACTCTACATTTGTGGTCTACTTCAGACACAAAATGAGTCAGTTAAACAAAAAACATAACTAAAATATGCTCTTTCAATAAAGCTGCTATGGACTCTTCTTATAAAAAAATCTACAAAATTTCGAGATCCGTCTCTGTTGCTCTAAGGCAAATAAGTTAAGCGCGTATATGTTAACGTTGCTGGCAGAGAGTAGGAGCTTGAACGCGGTTAGATAAAACGTAGTATCTGTTGTATGTAGACACCGGAGACTTATCCGCTGTATACACTTTGCAATCGCTTGTCACTGTTGGGAACATAGCGCGTTATTTACGTATTATGTCCGTACGTACTATTTCCACTACTAGGAAAGTAGGAAATCTTATCGCATTGTATGTCATGGATATACGCTTCGCTATTAGGAGGTAGGAATTTTAACAAGTTATACATTCGCGTAGCATCCGCTATTGCAAAGGAATCATGTCGCGATGCTGATTGCTTGTGTGTGCGCCTGCAGCTCCATCAAGCAGTGGAGACTGTACGGGAGACTGTACGCTAATGATATGTGATGGTAAACGTTTGCTACCGCGCAAAGAAGAATCGAATAAAAGAGTTATCCAATGACATTCTAAATTAAAAGGTTCAACTTTTGTTTTATGCAAGATATAACAAAACGTAGGACCTCAAGTATATGAAAGATGGGGTGGCGATCACTTCCACGGATTTTTTTATATAAGGTGGTAAATTATAAAATAGACGAGTACACTGAGAGTAATATCACTTTTAATACACATGAATCCTCTTTGACTTGTTTCATTGTCTTCATTTCATTTTCATGAGTGGAAGGAACACTATTGGCGAATTGAATTTTATTTCTTTGCTGTTGGTAGCAATTAAGATCTAAATATAATGACATAACAAGGGTCGCTACTAAAGTGAATGAAAAAACTAGTTTTTACTATTTATATAATCGACAAGTTATTGCTTCTTAATAAATGCTATTGCCAGTAGCGTCTCCAGCTTGCAATTTTGGCAGAGGCTCAAACGGACCACAGAACGGAAATATTTATATAACCTTAAAGCATGGTATAGACATTCGGTAAAATGTGGATGTGAAGTTTATACCCTAATTCAGCCACTGACTGTTACATTAAACATAACGTCTAAATAAAAATTTGCATGCACGTAAAGTTTATTTCTTTACTATAACAGAAAAAAGTCAAGTCGTATTAGGGAAGATTTAGAGATCTCAGATTTGGATAAAGTAAATGGATCGTCGTAAAAACCAAGTTTTTCCTCCATAATACTACTTAAAGTACACCAAATTTTTATTTGTAATTTTTTTGCAAAGATAGTTATTATATCTCTCATTATATTAATTTAGTTTCAGACTTAAGGTTCAACAACAAGCAAGTAGCAGCGACAAACAGCAATAGCAGTAACAGACAGAACGACAAACAGCGGAAATCTCCGAACTAATAGCGCGTTCGCCTTGGTTCTCCGTCTACATTGTCGCCAACTAGTTTTCCATACATCTGAAATGTATGACTCTGACCTACAGCCGATGGGATTAGTCTCAGTCACTTGTCGACAGAAACACCTATGACCGACGAGGTGTTATGCGACAGATGGTGATTTCCTACCCGCATTATCTACTAGAGTATATTATTCTAACCTACGGACAACGGGGTTAGTTTTCGTCACTGGACAACAAACACTTACAACCGAAGAGGTATTACGTAACTCATAGTGCTTCCGAGTATCCCTACCATTTCCTTTGCCTATATCATTTACTTTGTTAAACTCTTGCCTTCCTGTTGCATTATAAACCACAGGTACATTCTTCCCGCATTATTAATTTTGTTATCATTATCACCATACAATTGTACTGTTTAATGCACCGCTTGTATTACGCTTAGTATATTATATTATTGCTAGTGTTTGTTTGCTAACCGCAAAAATGCACTTATAATTTTTGCAAACATCTTTCTATTCGTAAAAATTTTGAATGCTGTTTTATTTAATAAGCTTCTAGAAACGTTTCAGCTGCCCACAAAAACATAAACTTCTGGATTGCTTATGTACTGAGTTGCCCATGTCCACAACGAATCCACTAAGGGCCGAGGAGCGAAGAGCAAACAGTCGGTCTGCTGGTGCAGTATATAATATATAAAGCCTATATATAGATTGGTCCGATTTTCTCGCAAAAAAGGTCATTAGTGTCTAAAGAATCGAATTAATTTTTGGTTTCCGTATACGTGCACCCATGTTAGACGCAAATGTTTCAAACATTCTATTCACACCGATACAAAGTTATAGTTATATATATATTTACTCAACTTGCCGACTTTGCAGGGAATTTTTTTTTATCTCATAATGGCCTTCTTTTAATTGCTTCCTAGTTCCAACGTAAACTTTTATGGCTTAACGAATTTTCTTATTTACTCCTATTTTCTTATTTAGTCCTTATTTGCTATTTTTGAGCTCTGTTCATGTGAAGCGTCCTCCACTTTTTAGTACGTGTACTTTCGATACATTAAAATTGATGTGTGCAGTATGTACCATTTATATTCGATATAAAAAGCTCGCAAAGCTCAACAGGAACCAGACGCAATTTGCGCTTTGTGCTTGTTGTTTGCGAGTGAGCATTTTCGCACGTTTTAACTACTGTAATCATCTTCAAAAGGTCAGACCTGTCTTTCGAACAGCGAGACTATTCGCAGTATTAAGAACAGTTTGACCAAGTAAGCGTCAACCACAAGTGGCTTATTTTATTGAAAATTGCGTTATGGCTATCCTAACTCTCTCCACACCCACTAACTGGGTTTTCGATAGAAGAAGCCCGTCTTTAAAGAAGCCAATGGAGAAGCCGTCATTAATGAGACATTTGCACCAACGGATCAACATCGCCAAAACCAAACAACGAATTCATCTCCAGATCGTCAGATTTGCTTGCACTCCACAACTTCGTTCATTTTAGTCAATGACGAAATTTCAAGGTCTCCGATTCACCTACATGTTGGATTCCACCACAATATCAACAGCGTATCTGCGCCACGCCAATCTACTCCGAACTAATTTCGTCAACGCATTCGGACAGTCAGAAAATTTTTTATAACAAATAAAATTTCATACCAAGTTCGCTAATATTTTTTTATTTTTGCGTCTTAAAATGCAGAAGTTCGTACTACTTTTGCAGTATAATTAAATTCAACAATATGTCAGTCATTTAAGGAGCGTGATTAAAGTCATATCATTTATTATAAATACGGAAAACAATACAAAATATTTTTAAGGCAAGCATAAAAACAAACAAAAAACAATGCTAGTGGCCCTAAATCTGTTGTTTCAGTTACGTTCACCAATTCATATAAGTCTAGCTTAATATCAAATGGGCATACGTTATAGAAAATAATTATCGGACGTAAATATATAACTTATTATATATTTTGTTACCCAACGAAATGGATCGTATTATAAAATACATCCATGATTTCCATTACATCTAGGTAAGTACATCCAGGCTACAATATTTCTCCACAAGCATTGGCTGAACTGAAAATTACAACCAGATTTTGTGTTTCAAATACTGCATACTGAAATTGATAGTTTGATAGTTAATTCTTAATTGAAGAAAATAATAATCGTTTGTCTTTTTGGCTCTGCTTGGGAGTAATGCAAATAAAACCGGAATTATATTTGTTTCATTCGACGCGCTATCAATATCAAGATGCATGGTATTGTGTAACAGTGCCCGTTACTGTAAAAATAAAAAGTCTATTTGAATAAATTTCATGGATGAAATGTGGAAATATTATTAGATTTCACTACTACTAAATAGAAACAGATTTGCTGTTTAAAGAATTGTCTAACTTGATCTACATAAATTAAGAAATTGAAATAATATTATATTTTATAAACGTAAAAGAATAAAAATTTAATACGATGAATCCATCCGTATTAAAAAAATAGGATATATAAATAACTGTTTAATTTCTTATCACTAGTTATTATTGGAAGATAAATAAACATGATTTGAAATATTAATTAAAATGTAGGATCTACGCTGCCAATACTGATTTGTGTGTGCACGTATATTTCCGAATGGGTCAGAAAGAGGCAGAATGTAACCACCAATTTATTTGTTTAGTTGACTGTTTATATGCAGCGTAATAAGTGCATTTGTATATGGATAGATAGACGTGCGTGAGTGCCACGTTTGTGCGGCAAATAAGCAGTATAGAAGCGTACAACGAAATACATTGCAATGGCTTGCTGCTACCCGCATTTTGTATGCTGCTATAAGGCTGTGTTTTTACTATGTGGCTATATTGAATTAAATGGAAGACCATATCGCGTCGTAAAATTATGAGTCTAGAAATCTATACGAACCGTGCCAAGGACTAAAGACTAAGCGAGGATTATGTCTATAAAAGCGAGATGTTTAAGCATATAGCGTCAGTTCCTAATATATTCCGCAACAAGTCAACCGACAGCAGTATAAGCATAACACCAGCCATCGCTCAGTGATAGGTCGCCAACATTTGAACACCGCTGGTAAGCAATTTTATATAGCTTACACTGTTTTATTGTATTGCATGTGCTGAAAAGCTGCACTTGTCCCTCTTACATAGCCTTTAATCTTACAAAAGAGTTTACTACTGGCTATCTTACTAGTGGTTCACAGTCAGCTGTAGTTACTTACCGACGAGTAACACCTTTTCACGGTGTTACACGTATACGGTACTGTCCTCGGATCTCTATCTTTTCCGTTATTCATAGTGTGTGCTTGAAAATTACTCCCGCTCTCTCGTTATTTTATCACCGGCTTTGTCGTATCGCTTTAGAAGCACCACTGTTGTTTTTATGAGCACGGCAGTTGTTTTTATAAGCGCCCCGCTGTTGATGATTATTATGCATTTGTACTGTTTTATATAAAGCCGCTTGGTCATAGTGTTTTGTTTATGATAATTTCGCTATTATTAGTTTAACCGCCATTATTGCTTTATTGATTTAAATTAACATTTATTTTTTAATTATTATTGACTTTTATTTGTGCATATATATATATATATATATATATATATATATATATATATAGCTATATTTGCATTACTTATGGAGAAAAAAACAAGGTTTTGTTAAAACGTTTATGTTGTTCAAACCAACAGCGATACACCCCCAAAAACTGCCCTCAAGAACACGAATCTTGGACATCTCGCAATACCCGCATCTACCTGTGCCCTCAGTAAGCCACTAGGGAATGGAGGGACAACAACATCAATTCCAGCGTGCGGTCTCACGTTAAGCGGACCTTAAATAATAAGATATTTGTTTGCGCTATCTGTGACAAGTAGCTAAAGCTCACCATTAGCAGCATCGCGAGTGGCACTCTGTCACGTTACAATTGTTTGCTGCAGCTCTTGAACGTGCAATCCATAAATATGGTAGTTCTATTGTAAGGAAGAATCTGTAGAGCTTGATTGCCAGCAAAATTAAGAGAGTGTTCATAGTATAAATCGAAATTTAATCTTATTCCTCATTGTCATGATTTCTTCTGGAAATACTATTTCTGATTCAGTAACCGCATCTGTCTGCAACCCGGATTTGTGTGCACGTTTTTACTGTCGTTTAAAACACATTTCATTAAAAAATAGTTTGTTATTTCTATAATAAAATCCACACCTTGCATATATAAGATTTGCAGCTCAAGCTGATAAATGTTTGACATTGAGAGATTATCAACATCCGTTGTGACTCTTTTTCTAGCATTGCCACTACAAGGTTTAGCTTTTGTGTTATCAACACTAGGTTTACAGATATGGTCATCTTTAGTTATTCTACTGTTCACTACGATACAATTTATTGATCAAGTCAAGCGTTACTTTGTGGTAATTCATGATGACATATGAATTGGAAGTATGTTTACTTCGTGATTTGTTACTTATATTACAATTGGTAGGTAGTGAATAAATATATATATATATATATATATATATATATATATATATATAGCTCTCTAAACATCCACAGAACTTAGGAAATGCCGTCTGGTCTTAAGTACAATGAGGGTAAATCCCGACTACACCTCCACGCGGTTGAGAGCGGAAACGAGTATAAATGTCGGCTAACAGAGCGGGGAGATAAAGTGCGCCGGTATAAGCAAACATCCTAATCCCTAGATTAGGTCTGAGCACGCTATTGTCCTGGGGAGGAGAAATCGTCACCAAAGGAGGAGGAACCAAGCAGTATGGTCAATGGCATAAGAATCAGGAAGGCAACGGGAAACCACCTGATTACATTTCCCTAGTACAAATGCTGATGCTTGACAAATACAACCGCCCCGAGTTCGGGCGTCCCTTTAATGGGACAGGGGTGCGAAGAATCTCCCGGTCAACTAAAATCAGGGTAGAGAACACACAAGAAAGCTACTTGGAATGTTTGGAGTATGTACGAAGCAGGCAAAATAAATAACAGCATCAAGGAAATGAAACAGCTAAACATAAGCATAATAGGAATCGGTGAAATGAAGAAGAAGGATCAGAACACAGTCGCAGTAATTCTTACAAATGAAATAGCTAAGTCTGTTAACAATGCAATATTATTCTCGGGCAGAGTAATGATGATACAAATATAAACAAATAAAGGAGAAATGAACATCATACAAGTGTATGCTCCTACCATCGAGCATGAACAAGAAGTACTAGAAAGATATTATTGATATCTAGAACAGATCATAGCTCTAACAAAAAGCCACGAAATGATAATTGTCATGGGAGACATGAATGCGAAAGTAGGAAGAGGAAAAGAAGAAATGATAGCCGGTGAATTTGTATTGTGTGTCAAAAATCATGCAGGAGATTGACTAGTAAGATTTTGTTGGGAAAAATACCTGATTCTAGCTAGTACCTTCTTTAACTTACCAAACGTCGACATGGACATCTCCGGCTCATTCACAGGAACGGATAATGATAAATCAAATAGATTTTATATGCATAAATAGAAGATGCAGAAGCGCAATATTAACGCCGCAGATATATCCTGGAGCAGACATACCGCCCGACCATAACTTATTGGTGGCAAAGGTAAGGCTCCGTTTCAATAAGAAAGAAAAGAGTATTATAATAAACCGCGAAAAGATAAAACTTGCTAAAATGCGTGAAAAAACAAGGAAAGAGTTAGAAGAAAGAATGAATTTCCTAAATAAAAAGGAAAACGAAAAGTAGACTGCAGAACAAATGTGGAATAACTGCAAAGAAATACTACACAATGTTCAAAATACCAACCTGACTTCGAAACAGAAGAAAGCAAAACAATCGTGAATGACAACAGAAATCCTACTAATGGAGGAAAGAAGAGAGCATAAAAACAACAATATAAACGAATACAGAAAGATTCATAGAGAATTTAGAGAAAAAATTCGAGATGCGAAAGCACAATTGCATAAACAAGAGTGTCAGAAAATAGGTATTTCACCTGCATAAAAAGTTAAAAGAGGTAGCGAGTACAAGAAAATCCAGACACCCAAACTTCTTAGAAGATTTGAACGGCAACCGAATAGTAGATATTGAACAGCAACTGGAAAGATGGAAAGAATATATAATCGAACTTTCTGAAGATAATAGAAGCCAGCTGCCCAGAATGCACGTTTCGGGTGAACCTTTAATAAGCTATGATGAAGTGGACAAAGCTATCAACCAAACCAAAAACGGAAAATCGACAGGACCCGATGATATCTGTGCGGAAACTCTGAAAATTCTAGGAGAAAATAGCATTTAAACTCTGTCCACGTTATGCAACTTGATATACAATACGGGAATCATACCGCGGTGACTGGCTCTGGTCAACTTTTATTATGTTTCCAAAGAAAAACAAAGCAACAAAATGCAGGGAGCACAGGACAATTATCTTCATGAGCGATGTCCTGAAAGTGTTTCTAAGGATAATTCACAAAAGAATATACAAGAAGATTGATAGTAGGATAAGTAATACACAGTTTGGTTTCCGTAACTGCTTAGGGACACAAGAAGCCTTATCCAGTACGCAAGTCTTGGTTCAGAGATATAGAGACGTAAATCAAGAAGTATATATGTGTGCCATAGATTTCGAGAAAGCATTCGACCGAGTCCACATTGAAAAAATGGTACATATGCTAAGAGGCTTAGAGATAGATGAAAAAGATATCAGGATAACTGGAACCAAATAGGAAACGTACGACTAGGAAATCATCTATAGGGAGACATAGAGATATAAAAGAATACGACAAGGATGCATAATCTCGCCCTTGATGTCTAACTTACATGTAGAAAACATATACAGCAAAGCGCTAGAAGAGACACGTGAGGGTATATTAATTAACGGAGAACTTGTCAATAACATTCGATACGCATGCGATACACTGGTGCCAGCTGGATCGTGTGAGGAATTGCAAAACCTGATGAATCGGATTATCTAAGCTTGTATAGCTTAGATAATCATAGACTAAATACATGTTCATAAGTAAACAGGATTATATTCACGACAATGGAATAAATATAAAGAGGATTCAGCTAGAACGTGTCCATAAGATAACATATGTAGGAAGCATAATAAACGACAAGTGGGATCCAAGTATAGAAATTAAAAACAGGATTACAAAAGCGAGGAAAACGTTAATAAACATGAAACAAGCATTACGCAGCCACAATCTAAACATAAACCTATGTGTACGAATACTGAAATGCTATGTGTTCCCAGTACTGTTATATGGAGCAGAAGCATGGACACTCACAGACAACCTATTAAAAGAATCGAATCTTTTGAGATTTGGGCATACATGTGACAAATGTGGAAGTACTCAGAAGACTAAGTATATCAACAGAAATAGTAAATACTATTAAACGGCGAAAGCTAGAATTCTTCGGCCATCATGAGACACCCAGAAAAGTACGTTCTAATACAATTAATCATTCAAGGCAAAATCATGGGCAGAAGAAGCATAGGAAGAAGAACGACGTCATGGCTCAAAAACCTACGGCAATGGTTTAAAAGTCTAGTAGCGAATTATTCTGAGCTGCTATCAACAAGATCCTGATGGCAAAGATGTTAACCAACATCACAGTCAACGATCGGTAACGGTCACGACACTTCAAGAAGAAGAAGAAGAAGAAGAATAGTTTCAACCGTTCCTTTAGATATACCATCTTTGTACATCCAGACTATAAATTGATAGGGAACCATGTGTCCACAATTCCCCAGACAAATCAATGGGCAGTTTACCATCAAGCGATAATTACCATTAACTAGCAACAAGTAAAATCTACGAGCAATTGGTCCCATAATCAAACCAACAACAAATACATTAATTGTACGAGAATCAACATGCGATCTATACACAGTTTAATTAAATAATTGTGTATAGTTTTCAATATCATTTATTAAATATTTTCCTTAAATTGAAATATGTCGAATTGAAATAATAAATATGAATATTACTTACTACGTACACCACAGATATTTTTCGAAATAAAGTTTATGACTCCAAGTATTCAATTATTTTTACATTATTGGAGACGCGCGTTTCGGTCGACGATAGACGTGTTTAGAAGGCTCCGCGTGTTTAAGTAAAATTAGATAGTTCCCCAAGTCGGAATTTGGTAAAATTCCGTTTGATAGAGTCAGCAGACAACTAAGAGTAAGAAAGTGAAAAAAATTGGAAAAAAAGGGAAGAATAACAAAGTTAGTGGCTATTAAATATTGCAATAAATAAAGCAGTAAACAAAAAAACGCAATAGATAGTGTGAAAAAAAAAGTTAAAACTTGCGTGTAAATAAATAAGCGCTGTTAGCGCTGTTGTGCACTGGCAGAAAGAGTGAGATATTTATGAGTTAAAATTGTGTTTATCACAATTAATCATATTTGTATTCAATTATAGCCGGTTTATAGTTTATTTATCATATTTATAGCTGATTTATATTGTTGAAATCTTTTCAACTTGTATTAAAATTGGAATATTAGATAATAGATTGGGGAACAACAAACGGTAAAACGAAGAAGATGAGTTTAAAGGAATTTGTGATGCGAAAGGATAAAGAAGTGAGTTGGGTCTGTGGAGGACATTGAAAAAGAAGTAAAGCATGGGAGGAAAAGATCAAGAAATGAGGAAGTGTCAAGTTTTGAGATGGAGATGTTAGCGGAAATTAGGAAAGTGAGAATGGATCAGGAAGTAATAAGAGGTGAGCTAAAGTACCAAAGAGAAGAGGCTGAAAAGTTTAGGCAAGATGTCGAAAATTGGAGAAAAGAGGTTAAAGAAAAGGAAGACGTATGGAAAGAGGAAAGGGATGAGCTTAAACGGAGATTAAATG
Source organism: Adranes taylori (assembly GCA_009867245.2). Lineage (NCBI taxonomy): Eukaryota > Metazoa > Arthropoda > Insecta > Coleoptera > Staphylinidae > Adranes > Adranes taylori. Next base: position 10,339 of record WYDF02107023.1, read on the forward strand.
AACTTGGGAAAGCGGAAGAACTGAGGCTAAGGGGTGAAAAGAAGAAGAATATTATAATATATGAGCTGGAAGAAGGGGGGCAGGATGACAGGAAGATTAGTGAATTGTGGAGAAAGATGAGCTGCAAGGTGGAATGGGCAG
>WYDF02107034.1:0-10479 GCA_009867245.2 Adranes taylori
TCTGATAAACGATATTCAACGCTCTATTTGATATACAAGCAATAAGATGACATATGCAATATTAAGAACATTGGTAAATATATAGATCTTAATGGCTAGCCTAGATGAAACATAAAATTTTTTAATCATATATTTTCTACATCTGGTGACAATTTGTAATGCACCAGTTGATAAATGATTGTAAAACTTTGAAACGGCCAAAGTATATGCTGCGTAACTTCTTTAAGCGTACAACGAATTCTAAGAAATAAACTTCACCTACCTTTCAAGTCTGGTCATGGCGTACAGAATTTGCTAATTTTTAAAAACATTGATAATCGCTCTAATTATTAAATTATTTAGTTCGAGTCTAAAATTGGGGAAAAAGCATTATTGGTAATTTTTATACTTATAGCTTATACTTCTTATACTTATATTAAAATTATTACTAATTTTTTGTTTCTGAAATTACGAGTTAATCTAAAACCTTAAAAGCGTGAAACTGGGGGGGGGGGGGGCATTTTGGATTTAGAATATAAAAAGACAGCTTGCTGGATACGACTAAAACTATACGGTTTGGGTAGTTTCATAGATAATTGGCTTGTCAACATTTTTTATTTGAAGAAAAGTTTGAAAAAACCAACAGGGGTGGGGTTATATGATTTTCTGTAAAAGTGAAATTTTTCTATTTCAATGAAATACGGAAATTCGAAAAAAAATTACAAAGTGGGATTCGTTTGGGGGCAAAATAAAAAATAATTAGAAACGAAAAGTTTAAACCTTTCGAATGGTTTTTCTCGACTCTATATAAACGTAAAACGAGCAGATCCATAAATTCGATCCTTAGATAGGGCTTGAGTTATTCTTTTGAAATAATACTTACAGGGTGAAAGTAGGGAAAAACTGGAGCATGTGCCCTTTCCATAGCTTTGAATGACAATTTCTTTTTGACTATATGGAAAGTAGTGGAATGGACATGCGGCTTATGGTTGAAAAGCCTATTTTATGGCGCATCCGAAAATCGATGAAGGAAATATCTACGATTTCAGTTTTGATTTTTTTATGATTCTTTGAAATTTTCATTAGACGACAAAAATTGTTAATTTTAGGATGATTTTTGCGGGACATTTTTAGACATTTATATTTATAACTCTTGAAATGTGCAGTTTCCACTGTGATATTTGGATATGTTATGCGAGACACCTTATCCTTTTGTTTATACGTAAATACAGTTTTGCACGAGTTTGTCCCGAAAATGCTGGTCACTAAAAATGTTGGCCCGTTGCTTTTGCGCATTATACGCTAATAAAGTATTTGACGTGGAAAGTATAACAGATGAGCACATGTTGTCAACATGCAATGGTACAATTCTGGTTTTTGACAAATTTTATACTACATAGAAAGTTCTAAAGGGTCTGAGCTCGAAACTGTGAAGGACTGCAAATGTTGTTTACCCCTATTTAAAAAAAATCTTACGTTTTGCTAATACTTATATAATTTAAACATGGAAAGCATTGTTTTACGCATTTTTATAAAAAAGTTAAAATTGATATATATTTTAATCCTACGTTGTTTTCAATAGAGCAAACTTTAATCCTGACCCTTTCGGCTTATTTTGGAATGGAATTCACATGGAAAAACAATCGGAAAATGGCCGACCTTATGTCGATTGTAGACGAAAGAGTCAATCGATTTACATCAATTTGTGGATACTAGACGATTGATTGAATCCTGAATCCTTTGGGAGAAAAATAAAAAATAATTAGTAACGAAAAGTTTTAAACCTTTTGAAGAAAATGGGAAAATGGTGATTCTAGAAGGTCCACATATTGTACCTTTTTCTCAACTCGATCAAAACGTGCAGATCCATTCGTTTGATCTTTTGATAGGGATTGCGTACGGCTATAGTAATGGTAGGGTCTCATTGTAACGAAATCATACTTACAGGGTGAAAATGTGGTAAAACTGGGGCATATCCTCTTTCCATGGCTTAATTGACAATTTCTTTTCGACTATATGGAAAGTAGTGGAATAGACGTGTGGCATATACTTGAAAAGCCTATTTTATGGTGTTTCCGAATATTGATAGACTTTTATTATTGAACGAAATATCTAGGGCTTTAGTTTCGATTTTATTTCTGAGTTATTGAAATTTTCAATTCTCGAAAAATATGTGTTAACTTTAATATGAATTTTACCGGATATTTTGAGACATTTATATTCCTAACACTTGAAAAGGTGCAGATTCACTGTGAAATTTGGATATGTTATGCAGACACTTTGTGCTTTTGTTTGTAATGTTGGCCCGCTGGCTTGTACATTAAACCTTAATATTGTATTTGATGTGGAAAGTATAACAGATGAAGATGAGCACACTTGGTAAATAGACGATGATACAATATGAGTTTTCGACAAATGCTATTCAGAAATTTTATACTATACAGAAGTTTTCAAAGGTATGAGCTCAGAACTGTGAAGGGTTCAGATATTGTGTTTATTCCATACGTTCTCCTAATATTTATATAATTTAAACATGGAAAGCAATGTTTTACGCGCTTTTATAAAGTTCTGGCTTTAACTCTGGCCCTTTGGGTTTATTCTGAAATGGAATGCAGACGGGGAAACAGTCGAGAAATGGCCGACTTTATGCCGGGTGTGGATGAAAAACTGAACGATTTATAAGCAATTTGTAGATACTAGTCGATTGTCTGAACCTTTTACATTGTAGGTGTTGTAAAATTGGGTTTGGTATTGGACTATACAATGGGATACCAGAGTCATCTTCCCTGAGTCCACCTGTGCAATCACCTTCACTGAGTCCACCTCAACTGGCGCTTCCTCGTGACGAACCTGGGCAACGGTACTTCGGTAACGGCTAAGTTCAGGGTGACGGGCGAAGAGTCGTAGTACAACGGTGGGGATGGTGAAAGATGAGTGGGTAGAAACCTCCCAACGTCGAAACCAGCGGAAGATACTAGGCTAGAATACAACTGCTGCCTTGTACTTAGTGGAAGTCAGCCGGCCATCGCTGAGAGGAGAAGACCCCCCCCCCTAACGGTTGATCGTAAGGCTGAGGAGCCTACCTTGGAAAACACTAGTGTCAAGACATAAGTAACAAGAGGTAGAAACCGGACGAATTAAAATGTAACGACTAGGAACTCGAAACTTATTAAAGATTTACGATTTGCAACAGGGAATGTACTCTACAGGCATAAGTACTACAAAATGAATTGTCCAAATACAGAATGGCTCTAGCAAGTATACAGGAAATTAGATAGTATACAGGAATTAGATAGATCAGGAAATTTAATTGTGACGACTGATGGAAGCCTATATACAATGGTTTGCATTGGCAGCGGTACAAACACTTTCAGTACCAGATTTATGGTCCAGAAACAACACAAGATACACGTAATAGATTTTAAGCCGGTGAATGGACGGCTATATTCAGTATGCAACAGAATGAGGTTTCTCAACGCGACTCTTAGATGCGCATACGCACCAACGGACGAGGCGTAGATGAAGAAGACAATGACACATTTTACGAGCAACTTGAACGAGTTTATGATTCAGCGCCGAAACACGACGTCAGTTAGATCTGAATGCCAAAGTAGGAAAAGAACAAGAATTTAGGCCGACAATAAGTGGTAAGAGCGCGCATGAAATCTCATTTGACAATGGCGTGCGGTTGGTTGACTTCACCACGTCCAGAAAGATGACTATAAGAAGTACACATTTCCAACATAAGAGAATATATAAAACCACGTCGAATTCACGAGCTGGCATAACTAAGAACCAAATCGACCATGTGTTGATAGACAGAAGGCACACGAGTAAAATGTTGGGTGTGAAGTTCTGTGGAGGTGTGGTTGTGGATTCTGACTACGTGATGGTTAGCGTGAAGTATGATTAGAGGATTTCTACACAAACAACAAGAAGCTCAACGGGGGTTGAAGGAGACGAAAGTCGGCTAATCTGACTTGAAACGAAGACAGAAGAAACCAATACCAACAACAAGTGAACGATGCTATCGAAGGGAAAAAAGGAGGACTCGACGTTGAAGAACAATGGAGAAACATAAAAATCGTGTTGGAAAATGCAGCTATAAGAACGCTTGGGTACAGTGAAATGGCAGCTCTGGTTGGACCAAGAGTGCGAAGATGCATTAGGGAAAATGAGAGTTAGGGGAAAATATCTACAGCACTGGGCGCAATGAACACATATATTTGATCAAAAGAAGAAACGCCAAGAAGATATGTAGGCAAAAGAAAAGGGAAGTAGAGTTCCAGGAATAAGTTTCAGGAAATAGAAAATTGCTATAATCAACAAGAGGTGCGAAAAATGTACCAGAACTTGAAACGAATAAAAAGGGGTTTGAGTCGAACACGTTCTCTTGTAGAGCAAACGATGATTTTCTTCTGGGGGAATCTGAACAAGTGTTGCGAAAATGGCCGGAATATTTCTCGGAGTTATTAAATGAGGGATCCAATGGAGAACAATACAACGTAACGGAAGATGCGGTAGAAGTGGAGGAGCCTACCTTGGACGAGGCAAAGGATAATATAACGAACATAAATAACCACAAAGCCGCTGGAGAACATGGTATTGCTGCAGAACTCTTCAAGTATGATGGGAGTGGTATCGTATAACAAATACACAAATTACTGGGAACAATTGGGCGCGAAGAGAATATGCTCATAGAGTGGAATACTGCAGTGATTGTACCATTATGTATGAAGGGGGATAAGTTGAGCTATGCTAACTTCAACATAGCACTGGATGCAGTTGTAAGATTAACGCTGGAGGCTACATATTTAACAGCACATGTCAAAATCTCTCCTACGTTAATGACCTAGATATGGCAGCTACTAGACAAGAATCACTGAGGAAAATTCTAGAAACCCTGAAGTCCGAAGCATCCAGCATGGGACTAGAAATTAACCAGAGAAAAACCAAGTAGATGATTAACAGCAACCACAAGACCCGATGGAGGAATGTTCGGGAGTTTGAAGGATTCGAGAGAGTTAAACAATTTGAATATCTTGAGTGAATCGTTACGGAATGACCTGACAATTTAAATTGAAATTAGAATGGCAACCGAAAACAGATGCTACTACAGTTTTCTCAGCGTGCTTAAGTCAGCATTAATATCCAAGCATCTAAAAGTGAAAGTGTATTCTACTGTCATCAAATCAGCAGTACCATACAGCTCAGAAACATGGACACTAACAAAGGCAAATGAAAACCGCTTAGGAGTCTAAGAACACAAAATCTTAAGGAATTTTTTTGGAGCCGGGTATGACGGAGATGGATGGAGACTTCGAACCAATATCGAACTGGAAGACCTGCATAGAGGCTCACAATCGTCAATGATATTAAAGAGCGCCAATTGCGGTGGCTCGGATACGTTGTTGAATGACACTAGGATACTGAAAAACGTGTTGAATACAAACCAGAATGGATTCGTCTCATATGTTGTCTACGCAAGAAATGGATCGATGTTGCGTCCGAAGATCTACTCAAATTGAACATCCGAAAATGGAGGAGAAATGCTGGATCGAGAGACAAATGGCGTAAATATGTTCTTGTCGAGGCCAAGGTTCTTCAAGTTCTGTAGCGCCTTTAATGAGCTTGTCGAAGTATTTCAAATGTTTCGCCCGTGACGCTCCTACTAATAAACATTATACGTTGTCTATTATATACTGAAAGGTCTAATTTTGGTTTATATTCTCAAGCAAATGCCAGCTCTTCCGACAAAGTTAAAAATATGCCTTATTCGGAATTTGATACATACTAAAATTCTCTACCAGATTTATATCTACAATTTTTTTTGCAAAAATCATTTCCAAAAAAATTATTAATTCTTGATAAATTCATTATGAAATTGTCAATTTTCTATAAATCCAAGAAAAAATTGGTTTTTACCACTTGAAGGAATATGTAAAAATAACTTAAAATTTGACAAATCCATAGATTCTTCAAACAAAAAATTCAAAATTTGCCTTATGGAAATTACATGCAAAAAAAAGTGGAACTAGAAAGTATACTTCTAATTATGCTTGCATTCTGGATAGATCTAACGTTCTATAGAATTGGTGTATAAGATTGGAGGAATAATGTTTTGAAAAAATTAAGGGAAAGCAGGGAAAAGTGGTCCCAAAGTTGGACCACCATAAAATCTGTGCTAAAAATGGGCCCACATTTAAGAGTACATGGAAAGCTAGATGCGATCATTATTTCCATCGTCTTAAAAAACATTTATTTTTTTATTTACAAAAAAATTATAAATCTTCTATATTATTAAAAAAAAGAATTCATTTTTTTTTCAATCTCATTACAGGTGATAAAAACACATTTATATCGTAATTTCCCAAACGTGAGTCGGAAGCTACCGCAAGAAGTGACATGTTTGTAGAGCACGATAGTGTTACATTAATTTAGCTTAGTTTAAAGCGTTAATATTACTTTATTTCAGTTTGGGGTTAGGAGTCTTGGCAGACTTCCCGATTGGGAGTGTGAGCCCGGTAACTTGGCATGCAAATTTGATTGTTAGAAATGGCTTAAGAGTTCAGGGAATTCTGGCGTACAAAGCATGTCAGACTTCCGTATATGCACGCAACACCTCCAAACTAGAAACTGTAATGGCTAATCAAATTCCATATTTCTTGGCAGTCCAATGTGCTTCTTATGCCAAAGTGCACTGTTGGAAATTTCCAAATGTTAGTCATTAGCAACCGATGGCCGCGGCAAAGCGAACAACTGAGGAGAGCGAGGGATTTATGGATTAGCAACTTAGTAGTGCCTAGACAAATGCGAAAGTTTACGGTAATGCGCCAGACACCGGGGGATACAAATACGGACACCGGGGGATGCCCCCGACGGTGAATTGGTGTTATCATTTTCTCCTATTTATTTCTTTAATTTTTCAAATTTATTTCTGTATTTTCTGTACTAGTGTTCCTAATTGCTGAATCATTAATTTCTTCAGAATTATCTTTATATTCAGTATTTTATAAAGCAATTATTGTTGTTTTCGCAATGTTTTATAGAAGCGGAGAAAATCCTCTTATCCATTTTGTATTGTATTCATATTACTGTTTACGCAAAACATTTCTAAGTCAAGGATAATATTAAACAACAATGAATTAGCAGAATTTCTTGTGACGCAATTTTTTATTCATAAAAATAATAATGACACACTTAATATTGTAACATGGAGATTTATCCACGTTCCTGTTTAGGGTGATGTAAAAGGATTGGGCATTAAGTAAACACAAATAAAGTGAATACGTTAAAATTATTACGCGCCATAAAACGTTTACCATTGAAAATTACATTTTATATAAGGGGACAGTCACCTGGTAACTTACGATAGATCTATTTCATGATTAAAGTACAAAGATAAATATTAGTTATTGATTATACCCTATGCGAAATAATTACATCTTAAACAGATCAATTGTACATAAAAGCTGTGCATGGGAACAAATTGCATTGGCAGATGTCACACAGATGTTATAGAAAATATTCTAGAATGCGCTAATGACATACACATTAATCAAGGTGAAAAATATGGATATCGGATTTTATAAAAGGAACCTGAGATGTATAAATACAGTTCACCCACAGCAGTAAGGGATATTGAATTCGGACGTCCGCCGAAGGTCGTAATGTCCAACTAAGTAACGAAATAATAATCCGAAATAATATATTAGTATAATAATCAAATTAAAAAAAAAGTCATGTCTAAAAGTGTGATCATAAATTTATTAAGTATTTTATTATGTTCGTCTAATATAGCGCGGTACTTCGCATTAATATTTTTGGGAATAATTCAGATAAATTAACGTGAGTATAATTTTGATGAATAAAGTAAAGTCGAGTGTAATTAGTAACAAGTTTATTGATCAAGTTGAGGCCAAAAGAAATACAAATAAATAATCAAGATACTAGTGCGATGCTCTAAAATAATGATAGTTTGTGTATAGCGGCAAAATCTGTAAGTACCAGTTTAAAATTTCGTTGATCTAACTGAACAAATCATAAAGTCACTTATATTCAAGTGTTGATTTATTTTATTAATTGAAAGCGGTGATTTCTTTATTTTACGTATGGGAATGATTGAGTATGTCACTGGATTGCATGTAAACGTTTTTAACCACCAATGCAATTTAATTAAGTTTAATAACTGTTTCATTTCTGCTGCCTCAATTATTAAGGCTTATGACTATCGTTAAGGATTGACGTTACCAGTAATTGCCCAGCCGCAAAATGCACAATTAGAAGACGGTACGTCTACCTTAGCGACGGTCCGGTCTAGTGTTTTATTCTAAAGTAAGTGGGCCTAACTGGGGGATTTAGATTAGATCGTTTCGCATCAATTATTCAATTAATAATTTTGGCAGAACTACCTAAACTAAAGGCTTAGGTAGTTCTGCCATCTTATAAAGTGACAAAGGTATTCAGGTACCTATAATTGTGAGCAGGGGATTGTACCACTAACCCATATTAAAAGTCCTCTCTCACACATGTCACTTCGGAGAGACTAACCCTGCGCCTTAAAAATACGTGACAATATAACACAATGAATTATATTTTATGAGTACAAAAGCTAATAAACTGATTGTAAAAATTTACTTCTTCCATACAAGATATCTAATAAATCAGAGCTGCTTAGCTTAACTTCTCGTCACATCCGTAAAATCGTTTTATATTTGTTTTGACATAAGTATGCAAAGCAATTATCACTATAAATACCAATCCAGAAGTTATGAAGTGTGCAAAATTTTCAAGTTGCTATGAACAAGTGGAATACGATTCTAATTTTAGATACGTCATTCGAATTTTTGGTTACAAGTTAAGTATCTAGAATCAGTATTCGTATACTTTACTAAAATTAGCTAAAACAAAGAATGAGGAAGTCATCTGCATATTTCAGGAGACATATATTTTAGTAAAAAAAAAATATTTTGAATTATTATTCGTATTCGTTATGTTTTACTAACATTAGTAAATTTCGGCGGCCGGGCTCTACGGCTATCTAGGCAATGTAGTTAATTGTCTCTTAGGGCACTGTTAACAACGTGCCACGGGCCCTTGGGGAGGAATTCCCACTTTGTACTTTTGAAAAAATACACTATACCTCAAACGTACAAAACACAAGCCTCAATTAAACTAAGACACATAACTGCACTTCATGCTTGACACACCCTTACACTCTTCAGGAAAATGTTTGACTATCTAACTGCTATTTATTTACCCACCGCAAGCGTGGGGTGTAGGTGCAAAGAATGGTGTAGACTAAAAGCGGGACGGTTGCTGCTCGAAGGTAGCAGGCCAGAAGCTCCACTGGATGGGGCTGCTTTATTAGTCACGACAAATCTCTTTCTGCATCAATCGGATCCTTTAGTGAGGTGGAGTAGAGTTGTGTCCTAGGCTACGCAAATTTCCAACACGTAACAATAAAAGAGAAATTATACGGCCCGAGAAATTATAAATCTTTCCTTCTCACCTATCTCAACACTTTGTCTCAGAATCAGCGCTGCAGTTTTTTTTTTAAATTTTTAAATGTGGAAACACAACCAAAAGAGAACTTCAAACATGTCAAATCAAAGATCGGACTTCTACAGCAGTGGAAATGGAGGAAAAGCAGTAGTGCCGAGTAGAGGCGAGAAAGGCGGCTACAAAAAACGAGATCGATATCTGGAATTAGTGGGGATAATGAAAGAGTACATTAGATACTCTTGCAATGTTCTATTAATGCATAAATTATTAACTTATTTGATATATAACTGCATTAAATGATGGTCTATACTCGTGTAAAATTTATAAAAATGAATAAATATCCCCAGTGTAAGCAGCCAATATTATGCAAAACGCTGGAAATAGGTACGTAGAATAAATACGAGTATGAAGTGCTGTTTGCAAATAAATAGGTATTAATGCGATCGCAGAGACCTCTTGACACTATACAAGAGAAACCTTTCTACGTATGCAGATTTTCATTTGCCATATTATTATATTAACCGAACAGATCCGGGGCAACTAGAAAGGCCATTAATTATTAACGAGGAAAATGCTTAGAACGTATTTATAAACTTAATATTTTAAAATGAATAATACTGATTTATCATAGATATCACAATTATTTTTAAACTGAGATTTTTCTCAAAAACTGAAGCTAATGAAATTGAAATACCCACATTGCATATGTCTCATTGAAATTTGAAACGTTTATTTAAAAACATATTGCATTTTATTCTTTTGTTTTACGTAGGAAGTGAAGAAACCTTCAAAAGGCGAAGGATGCCCGTTGCATCCAACAGTGTGGGATTTTTACCCACAAAAACTCCACTCCCTGTTGGGATTGTATATTGTTGGGAGATTGGTGAGTTTGTTTAAAGGAGGCTTTAGGATTTCTCAACCTCTTCAGCCTGGAACTGGTAATTAATGGAATGCTTTTAGAATTATGGTAAGCTGATAGCTTGCAGATAAGATATA
>WYDF02107045.1:0-10479 GCA_009867245.2 Adranes taylori
AGCGTATCGAGTAATAAATAACGTGTGGTTGATTACACACTGACCCTTATAACAGAGCGAAAGTTGGGTAACTGTTCAAGTTTATAAATAGCAATATTTTGAATAGAATTATTTAGTTCCAATTTTGAGAAATCAAAGACAAGACCACCAGCAGCAATCAGCAGGGCGACCAGCCAAGCCGAGACACTGAGCAGAGCCTCCAGATTAGTAATGTCTCAGTCTCATGTATTTAATTTGATAATTATTCATTTGTTTATTGTTGACATTTAATTGTGCATTTATATTTCTTTGTTTATATTGCCTAGAATACCAATAGACATTATTTTTTTAAACGTTAAATGCTGCTTTATTAATTAGCAGTTAGAATCTTTTTCAGCTTCCCACAAGAACACAAACCACTGGATTACTCACGTACTCGTAGCGACTCGTGCCCTCAGTAACCCTCCGCGGACCGGAGGAACAACAAAATCAGGTGCCAGCGTGCGGTCTCACGTTAAACTGACCTGGCGTCCGAGAATTCCTATTCCCGAAGGCTGTTACATTTCGTACTAATTAAGATATGTTTCGGCCGTCTGTGACAGTCGCTAGAACCCTCCGTTAGCAGCGTCGCGAGCGAGAGTCTCTCATAGACTTATTTAAAAACAAGTGTGTACTCACCATTAGTTTTAAAATCTAGTTCCTTTTGGGACTACCCAAGTAAATCTAGTTGCTTTTGGAATGTGACATCTAGCGTTAAAAATACTATTAGTAATAGAACATAACCTCAAAATGTTTGTTTACATTCACGGCGGTGATATAGATCTGTGAATGATGGGCACAAAAGTGTCCGATATCGACCCCTAAGTATACAGCAATATTTTATACATTCTATCAAATAAGTAATCGGAATGGTGAATGCTTCGGATCTTACTGATCAAAAGTATCTGAGATTCGAACTCAAAGCACCCACCAATATATTAGTGTATGTTATCAAATTAGTAATCGGAATGGTGAATGCGTCGCGCCGTACTCAATAAAAGTATCCGAGAATCGGCTGTTTTCCTCTGGTAAGGTATGCCTGAGTATGTCTGATTCATCAGAGCAATATGTCATGTTAAGACGGCCTGATTACTTAAAAGACCTTCATAACCCTGTTGAAAACATTTGCACCCTCCATAAGTCCTTGAATGAGACGTAAAATCTGCGTCAAACGACTTCTCCCACATGTTTACCACTTCACAACAATATGTGCCATTTTCTAAGGGCAACTTCATAATCTGAATCCAAAAGTCCTTTTCAATGCCGTGCGGATGTTACGAATGCGATGGATATAAATAAGCTAACCATTATTATTTTTAATATCTTTACAGGCGAGGAAGAACTGTATTTGATTTACACACTTCGCTTTTGTGTCTGTGTCAATCGAAAAACTTTGAATAGTATTTGGAATAGTCTAGTTAAAGTTCAGTTTGTGAGCCTCTCTAATCGTATATGGGGGTGCCTGCACTTAAAACTTGCATCATCTGTATTTGACATCACATTGTGCAATAGCTTTATTATATATGCTACGGTACTTCGACGTATAAGGTAGAATCAGACAAACATGACCTAAATAATCATTCAAAACTAAAAATATTGGGAATCCTAGTTCCACACTCGAAACGCGGCGAAGCGTTTTGTTCCATAAAAATACCGCGATAAAGTACCGTTCTCGGTTCCGTCTGAAATTCAATAAATGTATGCCTAGAAGTGACAAGGAAAAAATGTTACTGCTCTAAAAGCAGTAAATATAGTTTTTTTTTAAATTTAATGTGTAATAAAACGTGTACGTAATTATTATTGTATCATTTCCAAATGTTCACTATTCATTTTAATATTCAACTAATTTATTAATTTATGAACGAAACTGTAAAATATAAAAATATACCTACAAGTAAATGAATTGCTTGTTTAAACGACGATTTGTATAAATTGCTAGCGTATAAATCAAAAAGATTTACATTCAGCAACGCTCAACTCAACAACGCAGAACACTAATTACAATCCTCGTCCATATCTCGTTCTATTAGAAAGCGGTACTGTATTTATTAGAATCGAAATCATCATCGCTTTGCATCCTGCGGGGTACGCACGTCGGTACGATTGAAAAATCCGTGCGGTATGCCAGTGGTCAGTACGGTAAATCACATCTTAACGTATAGAAATTGTTTGTTATTCAAGCATATTTTCTACTAGAACCATAATAAACAATAAACCATCCATGCATATTTTTGGCTGTGTATCCCTAGCGGCCGATGCTTTTGTTAACTATGTTGTTCTGTGTGGTACTGTGTGCTTGCTAATGATGCATAAATTACATGCGTATCCAATGAAATACTCTGTAGACAATTATGTTAATGCGTTCGAAGTAGAAACCTTTTTCTATTTATTATTAAAATAGTTTTCAGTGAACAATTAAAAAAGAGATGGCAAAAAAATTATAAAAAATAATTCATGGACTCTATGTAAATGACGTCGCGGTACGTAGCATCTATAATTTGCAACTATAATTAAACCTAATTAAACTGGGTCGAATAAAATTAGTTGCAATTTATAACATCCACTCTCACTCAACCAGGCACAATAGGCATCAACACAAGGAGGGTAACAAGAGCGTATGCTAAATGCATCACACAATAAGTTTTCAGACTTTTTCCATGCCTCGACAATGTCAGATGCGATTTTGGCGAAACGTCGGCAAAACTCCAATATATGAAAGATGGAATGACGTACCTGTACACGAATTTTTAGCACACGATGTTAATATTATTTCAACAGCGATAGAATCGTAATCGCTGCTTCCGTCACTACTTGTTTCAAACTAATCTAAGAAATCGGCTTCTTACAGACTTCAATGTGTTTTTAAATTCATTTTAGTTTATTAGTGATACAAGGTGTTTGTTTGGCTGTCAATCAATGAATGTTCTAATCTGCTCTTTTATTGATGTGATCTAGAAACGTTGCTAACCTAAATATTACACCTTCATCGTCATAAATGAAATGCGCAATGAACTTGAAGAAGGGCTCATTGTGTGTCTGAAACTACATACATGTAGTCACTGTTGCACTAAATATAGAATTTTTTGAGCTAGAGCATTTATGCAATTTTGGACTTGCACAAATTTCAAATTAGGAAACTATCTTGTTGATAAGTACATATTTTTGAATTAAAACAAATTCGAGTCACATTTGTTGATCATATCTCATATGTGCATTACATTTTCTAAGATTTCTTTAGCTAATAAAAATATATTAAAAATTACAATCACAGATAATATTAAATATTAGTAATGAACTTGCAACTTTCAGAATAACCCTCTTAACGAATATCCAGACGGCGCAGCAATGAATATAAAGTGTAGAAAGCAGAGTAGAGGGAGGAATATTTTGTTTGAATTGTTACCCTCCATAAACTGACAGATCAAGAACATATTATTATCAGTTATGAGTTATTAGTCGAATAGTTAACTGTAAAGCTCAACTTCCTGTATTTTTTTACCTAATAGTGAGATTATATCGAGATAAGTCAGTTATTTTTATAAGTAAGTTAGATCACAACTAGTAATATAAAAAATCGTTTTTTATTTTAATTTTAAAGTGAAAATGTGTATATAAACTAATCGTGGCATTTAAAAATATTCTAATAATAACAAACATAAGGTAGCAATTTTAATTTTATAAAATATTAGTTTAAAATTTAGACTTAATTTTATGTGGGTAATGCTTCAAAAAATATTAAAATATTTTTATATACACAACCCCTAATAATAATTCTCCGCCTTATGATATATTTTAATTAAAGTTCATTATTTAATTATTAATAAAATAAATATAATATTTATAGTATTAGCATAAAATATATGTTTTTTGTCTGTAATATATATATATATATATATATATATAATTAATTGAGGAGCTAATTTAGTTTAAAAAATATTTAATAATATAATTTATATGCAAAAACAAAAGTGAATATTAGAAACATACTAAATACGAAAACTAATACTTTCTTAATCACTTTTTTATTTCCTACGACCGGTTTCGCTGCATTTCCGCGTCATTAAGCTAAAGTATAACAAACAAAAACTAAAAACAATAAAATTTTTATTACTTATTTTCTTGTTTTGCTACATATTATAGTGCTTAACGTTGCTATTATCATAAAGCGAAACCGGTCGTAGAAAAGTGAAAATGAAATAACAAATATATTTTTATTGTTAAATAAAAATGTTATTACATAGATACATTTTATAATATTAAAATTACAATAAATTATAGTCAAAAATAAGTGTTAAAATAGAACTCAAGTTTAATTGCTATGTTAACTTTAATTTAATGTTTATTTTTCGTAAAAGATAAATAATAATCAATGAATCAATAGTAAATACATTATAGAGGGTAAATTGAAAGATAAAATTTTTCTGGACGACCCTACCGCCCCATCTTATATATAGTGGAAATCAAAAGGTTTACTACATAAAGCAAAGATTGACCTAATTAGTTTTGATCATTTTACCTTACTAATAAATAATTAGTTCATTAGTTATTAATAGCTCAACAGTTGATTAGGATATTAGTTGATTAGCTTAGAACAGAGATCGGACAATAGGCGACCCGCGGAGTGGGTGCGGAGTTTTTATCCGGCCCCGGCAAAATATTTTATAAATTATATGAAATTAATGAAACAAGATGTCGTCTAACTCCTTTTTAATTTTAAATAGCCTGAACGCGTTTTCGATCACGTAGTGATCATTCTCAGAGGAAAACTACAAATTATATTATTATTAACAAGGTGAAGCAAACAGAAGATTACAAAAACTTAGATAGAGCAAGGAAGGGTTAAAAATTAATTACAGTGTTATTAATAATACGAAACAACAATTAAACAACATTTTAGAAAAATTAAAAATATTTTAAACAAACAAAAAATATTTTTTATTTATTGATTTTTTTAAATTAATTAGAGCGAGGAAAGCTTAGAAATGAATTACATTAAGTGTTATTAATAATAAGAAACAACAGTAAAACATTTTTGAAAAATTAAACAATTTTAAAACAAAAAATATTTTTTTTAATTTTTAATTTTTTTAATTAATTAGATAGAGCAAGGGAAGCTTAGAAATTAATTACATTAAATGTGATTAATAATAGGAAAGAACAGTAAAACATTTTTGAAAATTAAAAAAATGTAAAAAAACAAAGTAAATTTTATTTTGTAATTTTGTTTTAAATTTATTAGATAGAGCAAGGAAAGCTTAGAAATTTATTACATAAGTGTTATTAATAATAGCTAACAATAGTAAAACATATTTGAAAAATTAAAAAAATGTAAAACAAACAAAAAATAAAAATAATTTTTAAAAATTATTTTAATTTTCTGTAATTTTAGATTTTTTAAAATTTTTTTATTTTTCAAAACGTTTTATTGTTGTTTCCTATTATTAATAACACTTAATGCATTTAATTTCTAAGCTTTCCTTGCTGTATCTAAGTTTTTGTAATTTTTTGTTTGACTCACCTTATTAATAATAGTATAATTTGTAGTTTTCTTCTGAGAATGATCACTACGTGATCGAAAACGCGTTCAGGATATTTAAAATTAAAAAGGAGTTAGACGACATCTGGTTTCATTAATTTCAAATAATGGAGGTCCTTGATTTCAACCACAATATCAATTTTATAAATTAAGTAGTATAAAAAAACATTTTAACTTTTTAACATTTTAAGTTTTTAATGGTAGGAAAATTATTTACAAATGACATGTTGATCAATGGAATTAATGTTGATAATGTTACTTAATAACTAGAATCATGACAAAAAGTAGTCATGCCTTACTGTAAAGTGATCGGAATTTAATGTAGCCCGCGATTAAATTTTCTGTCATAAACTAGCTCACCGGCTTAAATAATGGCCCATTCCTGGCTTAGAATTATTTATGTATGACGTTTTTGCCGTCCTTAGTTCAATATTACAATAGTCAAATTGTACTTATTTACTTGAGAAAAATTATTTAGGTGTCATTTTTAAAGCAATTATTAGTAGTTTTTGGGGAGGGGATTCATTCCGTCATTCCAATCAGAATGACGGAATGAGAGACTGCCAAACAATTTACATTATTCACGATTTAATTTGGAAAAAATTATAATTTTATTTAATATTTTCAAAACACTAAGTGACAAGGATTCACTCTACAACTCAAAATATCTTCTGACCGACTGTTTTTTCCAGTGAGAGCCATGTGTCTTTCATTGTTTTCTTTGACTACCTAATATCCTACCAAGATTACAATCGATATATCTCCCTTCTAAAGGCAAGTTGCATTCATCTAATGTATTAATCTGTAACATATTTTTTGTAATTGCCATCGCCATGATTAATGTAAATCGAATCAGATATGCTTTCTTTACTCATACTTATTCGGTATCGTATAGTGCATTTTCAATTACTATTGATCGATAACCAATCAGATCTATTTACTTACACATATACTGATAACGGTATCATGCAGCTCACTATGCTTGCTGCATGGGTCGGTTGCCCCGGCTATGTGTAAAAGAATTTGTTCTTAGTTACAATGGAGTTTAATTAACGATATAAAATTTATTAACGGTAAACTGCCCATAGCTGACTACTTTTTTTCAACTAGTTCATCTAGAAAACAAACTTATTACGTAATAACAATATTTCACAAAATCTAGCCATTCTGAATGTCTTGCAAGTATCAAACGTACAAAACTAGCTACCATAGAACTAAATTAGAACAAGGACAACTTTCCTCGTTACACTCGCCACCACCCCGGGAAAATTTGTCCTCGAGTTTTTTAAAAAACAAAATTTTATAATTTATAAATCCTCTTATTTATAAATTTTGTTAATTTTTCACGCATGTTAATGAAATAATATTTGTTTGCAATGTTTTTCATTGTTTCAACAATTCCACGGTGGCTAGTTTTACCTTCATGATAATTTCTGATTACTCGATTAATTTCTTCGTTGTCCGCAATATGACAATTAATAATTATTTCCATGCTTTTAGATTATATTCTACACCCTGAATGCTTAAATAATAGCAACATTTCAGAAAATCTAGCCATCCTAAATTATTTAAATGACTTACAAATATTAAGAAGCGAATCCTATCATTTTCAATGTTTGAAGTTATTGTATCAGCACTGGCCAGATTCAAGACGGTGATCAGTTTACAATTGAGTCTGTTCGGAGGCTTGAGCTATTGAACTTAAAAAGTGTGAATCAATATGCTACTGTTAGAGGCTAGGACATAAGATACCTGTGAGAGATGAGAGGGAGAGAGCAAGATTTGAAGATGTAGATTGGTACAACATAAACAACATAGATGAATTTTTGTGAGTAGTAAAAAATCTACTGATTGAGAAAAAAAATTAGTGCGAATGTAAAGTTTGAGTGAGAGCTTGGGTAAGAAATCTGATAGAAGCTCGTTGGGAAAATATTAAGGGAGGTAAGGATAGGGGACAAGAATTGCTAGAAAAACTGGAAGGAGAAGAGCCGATGATGATGTTGAGAACTGAAAAGGAGGAAATGGAAAAAATAATGTGAGAGGTATGAAGACATTTCAGGCCGTACCGTTTAATTGGGAAAACGAAAGGAATGCTGACGTAAACATTGAAGTATGGGCGAAGAAATGGAAATGGAAACGCTGGTGATAAATTCGTGGGAGAGAATATTAGTGTAGGGAATATGAAAGAATGTGAGTAGTTCTAAAAGAATTAAAACTGATAAATTGAACATAGGAACATAGTTCTCCATTTGTGAGTACCCATGGAGTTTATAGTAAATAATAGCAAGTATGGTCCAAACTAATCTACCAATTAGAAATAAATTGTCGGACAAGTAGAACAATTATAATTTTATACATAAAAACTTAATATTCCCTCTCTCTCTTTCTCTTTACTTTCCAATCTATAGGCGTCTCGTATTTAACCGAACATGTTTTTAAATGAAAATCACATTAATATGTGTTGTCTAGGTATTAGCAAATAACAAATTATAATAATGTAATAAATATAATCGAACACTATCAAATTAGCTCGTCATCGTAATTGCTACATGCTCGATATAAACCGATTTACTCATTGTTAATATTCTCGTTCGGATTTCATACTAATTAAACAATTCAATAATAACTCTTCCTACAGATAATTCATATGAACAGGCGTTAATTTCACTTATTCTATTCAGTAGGACGGAAGTAAATTCAAAAAAATATATACAATAAAAGTAAATTCTTATTGTTTTTAATGTGTGATATGAATCCCTTGGAGCGGGTATTTGCTACTGCGCGAGTTACATATCGTCGTTACCATGTTAAACTATCGAATGGGAAAAAACGTTTTTCAGAAAAAATTTTGAATTTTTAACAGCCTTAGAATTCCAAACAGAACTGTAGTAAAGCTTTGAATTTGGCCTATCTTTCATGACTTCTCAGTAAAAACCTTTTTTTTTTGTCTCTTGAAATGTCCATCTTTTTCATATTCGATACTTTAACATGGTAACGACGATATATTCGATACCATATTGTATATCACATAGTATCAACGACCTAAACCAATATTGCGCAGTAAACATTTTGAGGTCAGCATTTTTTTAATTTATAAATATACTAGTTGTTTTGCTCCCCACCTGATCCTCATATTTGCCTACAGCGCCTGCAGCTTTGCCGCAGCCAGCGACATAACCAAATTGCAGCGACCAGCGACACAGTGTAATTGCCGCGGTCAGCGACAGGGTCTAATTGCAGCGGCTTTGCCGCGGCCAGCGTCATGCTCTAATTGCTGCGGTGCGGCAAGCGATATAACCTAATTGCCGGATTAGCTGCGGCCACCAATATGTCTAATTGCCGCGGCCACGATCAGCTCTGCCATTGCCGCGACCTGCAGCGTCATCTAGTGACGAGTTACAACAAAGTGGATAGCAAAAAAATATTCTTTGTACTCAAATACCTATGTACATAAGTTTTCATGGCGATCGGTTAAACGGTGTAGAAGTTGTCCTATCTTGTACATTCGAATAAACTTCATTTCATAGTCTACCTAAAGAACGTTCGATTTTATTTGAAACATTTTGTTCTAAAATCATAATTTTTTTTTGAAACTTTTGCGGTCCATTTTCTCGATTAGTTTCACAGTAATTTTTTTGTATCGAAAGAACCTTTAATATTTAAGGGATTAAGCGAGTTAAAAAATAACGGACGACTTAGTATCGGGTTAAAATGACCTTGAAAAAAAAATTGCGCCCTAAATACTTCGGTTCCTATGAAAGTTGGAAAAATGAAACTCGGGGAGCATATGTATGTCTAAGAAGCTTCAAATGTATCAATACGAACAACTGAATATACTGAACCAATTTTGAGCAATAAATTTTTTTTCAAAAAACTTTTTAGTAACACTATATATTTTTATACATTTCGATAGCCATTGTAATTCTAAAATGAAACCACACATTATAGGTCTAACTCTTATCGTTTCAAAGATATGGCCATTAATAATTAAAAATTTTGCAATTTGTCGCCATGGCAACCGAAACAGGATAATAGCACATATATGTAAAGTTACAGGAAAAAATATTTTACGTTGTATGAGACCTATCGACTGTGCTTTTGCAGTTGCATAAATGTTGTTATCAGTGGTTGGTGCACACTATAATTTTAGGAGGAGTTCAAAATGATCATAATATTCAGAAATTCAGTTTTAAAACTAGAACACTAAAATTTTGATCGCATATATAATCTTGTATTACGCGTCGAAAAAAATTAGTGCCATGCCTGAAACTGATGTAGAACGCGACGTTGCACGTTTAAAATGTTTTCGATATATCTCAGGAACTATAAAAGACAGTATACTTGAACAAACTTTATTGTATAGGATACAAAAGGTCGTTCAATTTTATTTCAACCATTTTTTTTGTAAAATCACAATTTAAAGTATGTACAGGGTTTTTGTTTTGTAAAATTTGCGATCCATGTTCCCATGAAAGTTAAAAAAACAATGACTCAAAAACGGCAGTGGGGAAAATCCAAGCCAAAAACGGCAGCAAGTCGTGGCAAAGCTGTCCGCGCCGTACGCAAATATGAGGACCAGGGAATTAATGGGCAAGGCAGGCCACAACACACTCTTCGCACGCCAGGCTGCTCTTTTAGAAATTAGTCGAAAAGAGAGTCAATAGCGATTGTAGGCCATGCCGAATCGGACAGCGGAGTTGTCCGCGCGGTAGGAAAATACTGAGAAAAAGTGAGTCAACACGCGGCACCGGGGGATTCATAGGTAGGCGATTTATAGGGTAGGAGATTTAATTTTGATTAGTTTACCCTAAACAACTATTGTGCTAATTGAATTTAATAGACGAAATGTAAAGCTGACATCGTTTTGACGGTGTAGTGCTTAAATAGTTTGGGATCCACGACGCGACAGAATACTGCAGTGATTC
>WYDF02107056.1:0-10479 GCA_009867245.2 Adranes taylori
ACACCTGTCATTTGCCGTAGTTGGTTATTAGAGATTCTGTCTCTGAGAGAAAGGCCCAGCATCGATCTTTCCATTCGGCTTTGTGCAATGCGTATTTTATTTACAGACTGTTTTGTGAGGGTAAGAGTTTCTGCTCCATAAGTGATTACTGGCAATACGCATTGATTAAAAACCTTTCTCTTTAAGCATATAGGGATATTAGATTTGAAGATATATCTTAATTTGGGAAAAGCGCCCCACGTTAGCCCAATTCTGCGTTTTATCTCACAGGTCTGATTGTCTCTTCCAATGCGGATTTCATGGCCGAGATATTAATATGAGCTGGTTTGTCTTAAAAAAACTACCATTCAGTCTTCAGTTATCACGAGGTTGGTCATAAATTCCGTTTTGTTAATGTTTATGTTAAGCCACACTGTTCTCGACGCATTCTGTAGCCTTCGTAACATCTCCCTAGCTTCATCGATACGATCTGTGATTAAAAAGATATCATCGGCGAATCGCAGATGATTTAGTTTTTCGCCGTTTATGTTTATGCCAATATCTCCGAAATCAATTCTTTTAAATTCTACGCGAGGGTACGAAAAATGTTGTGTCACAACGACATATTTGGACGATTGATAACTGGAAGGATGAGATCACGGAGGGTGAGCTAAAATTTTCCTGAAAGTTTGTTCGTGGAATGATCAATAAATTAGTGATAAATCTAGCAAAAATTTGTTCCTTTAGAATTGATCATTAAAAACAATAATAAAAATAAAGTAAAATACATATTACGTGACAAAAGGCATCGCGTGGTTGTTCCAAATAGAACAAGAATACCATGCCAGTGGACAACTGCATTACAAACGAAGTAAAAGACAAACTTTACTCGTTTTTGCACGATAATAATAATCGAATGCGACGCTGTATGCATAATAATTTTTGACGTAGAGTAAGTCAAATATAACTTCATTGTAATCGTTTGGGACACGTTGTTATAACGATCAAGCACATTTTCCTAATTACTACTGAAATGCGGAGCACTTAAGCAGTTGCAATTGTCAAAACGAAGTTTATATAACATGTATTTACTGACAAAAATGATATTCGACAAATTATAATTTCCTTATGTAAATAATCAATTTATTTTCCGCGTGGTATTGGGTACTGTAGGACGTGGGTTAACGCTGTAAGAC
This sequence comes from Adranes taylori, assembly GCA_009867245.2. Taxonomy (NCBI): domain Eukaryota; kingdom Metazoa; phylum Arthropoda; class Insecta; order Coleoptera; family Staphylinidae; genus Adranes; species Adranes taylori. The sequence continues at coordinate 1,176 of WYDF02107056.1, forward strand.
AAATCATTCAAAGGGCACGGCACAATGCAATAATAAATCATCATATTGTCCTACATATTTCAAAATGGTTATGTGTCATATCATCTTAATAAGTCCACATATAGTTATATGCACAAAAAAACATATACATATAAGAACTGTAAACAGATTAAAATATGAAATTAATAAAATGTAATCAATTCTATAAAGAATGCCTGAAGAAATTAGCATTCCTCCGGCATGACTGATCTGCCTTAAAAAGCCTTTTTAGTCATAAAGTTTGATGCACGCAATGTATAATACCAATGGATACATCACCATACGAGATAATTTTCCCCTGATTTTTCAATACGAATTGATGTTATTGTAGAGTTATGCAAAATTCCTTCAAATACTACCGAAAAAAAGGGGACCCACTAAAACTCATCAGCAAACTAAAAACAATGTTATTCCTGAAATTTAAACAATTATACGTGTACAACATAATAATAATCCAGAGCCTTCAAATTTCTGGATTAGAATTCGGAACACATTTTCAAATTTAACACGTTGACGCGCAGTTGTTTTCTATAATCGCTGCATATGCATCGATGGCGCTGTACTCCACAAAATCATCTGTTGCTCAGAATCGCATGTACTAACTTAATTTTCATTTTGCACTAGCTAAACCTGGCCACGCTTCGCTGTGGCTCTGATATGAGTTAGTGTAAGCCGCGGCCAGCGATGTCACCTAACAAAATTTCAAGAATATGTGTTCACAGGATCACCCGCTATGCTAAACGTGCGTATTCGAATGGAACGTTGTGTCAAAATTTGAAGAATATGTAGTGCCGGTTTCCCGTGATCCAATTTACACCAAATTCACACGATCACCTGCTATGCTAAAAGTTTTCCTGAAAATTTGATCGGAATCGGTTGAGCAGTTTAGAAGTCCATACACACATACATGCATACATCCATGCGTATACACACACATACATACTCTTTTATATATACATTTTTATTTGCATTCAAAAATCCGGTGTTTTGTAAAATTTGTAAATGTCAACCTGTACATACTCTCGAATGCAAATAATCGTGCTAAACTAAAACTAAGTATCCACAAAAAAGTAAATTAATAAAAGATTTAGATTGGACATTCATTACTGTTTTATTAGAAAAAGAATTGAACTATGATCCAAGCAAAACCCAAATACAAGTAAACAACCTGCCAATGACACTACAGGTTGTTTATAATTAGTTACGTGTTGATAGGGATTGTCTCATTTTGAATGTGCTTTTAATATTTTATTTCATTATTCAGTTCCGTCTTTTTAGAAATTGTTTTAATGTCAGATATAAGTTTAAATTTAATTAGTACCAGTAGTATTTTGCTAACTTTTTAACATTATGTATCACCAAGAAGTGCAAATATGAGCGTAGTATAACACATTGGATATTGGATTCAACTTGTTTTAAGATACTTCTTAAGTTAAAAAGGCTTATTTACTTTTATTTATTACAGAAGAGAAGACTACACTTACCTGCGGAGGAAATTACATATATGCAACCTGTGTATTAATTTTAGTAACCCATATGTTTGCGTACACTTATAGCTTGGAACCTTCCGCTAATTATGTAAAATTCGTAGTGTGTGTTTTACGCTATAGATGGCGTTAGATTACATCCCTTGGCGCTGGTTGATTAATAGTTGTTTGTTGCAAGTGTTGTGTGATAAAATAAAAGTGATAATTAGAGAATGGATTATATGCAAAATGCATATAAAATGCAAGCCTGCATATTTAGGGTAGAATTCTATAAGGCATATCTAAAATAATAATGCATAACTTAAATAAAATTTTGCTTATTTTATGGTTATTTTGAATGAAGTAACATTAAACATTACAATATTTTCCAATTGTATCTGCATTTTACCACGAAGTACTCAACAAGTATTTCACGAAATTACTTACCTGAACTATAAGATTGGGATTAGAGCCATTAGGGGATAATTACTAATGGCTTCATAAAATTTATCTGGTTTTGTGTATCCGCTTGTGTATCCGTAACTTTAATAATGAATTGGATTCGAATATTTCACCACTTTTAATATCAAAATTAATATCGAATATTTCTTTATTTTTAATGCATAAATGCATGCATATTTAGCCCATTTTAGTGCATATTTTACAAGCTCTAGTGATAATGATAAAATGTAATAGTAGAAGTAATACTCGTGATACCAGTAAGACGTAGAGTTCTTATTGAAGTGGGCTTAGTATTGTGAATAACTGGATTTTGAGCTCTGAATAACTTGCAGAAAATCGAGTAACTGTTGCTACTTTGCTGTGAGATGTCGCTGCATATAGACGACATGCTTAATAGATTTGAATTGTTCAGACTATGTTATCGTGAGAACCGGTGATGTTATAAACTTTGTGATATCGTTGTATTCCCCTTTTTGGAATGGTGAACGCAAGTGGAGAAACTATCGTACTTCCTATCTGAGGTTTAAATTGCTAATTATCTGATTAGTCGCTGGATTACGTAAGAGCCGTTGACTGATAGAATTTAGAGTAATACATATGGAGGACAAGTGGAGGAGATCTATCTTGTTTTTATAAGTTGAGGAGGCCGCATATGGTTCTGGAAATTTGTGTTACATTGAAGCCAATTACTTGGCTTTTAACAAATGTATTTCCCAACATTTGTAATATCTTTGTGGATGAAAACAATATGTGCAATTATAGGGTGGCGTACGGTGAGTGGTTATAAATTAAGCTACGAAGCGCCCGGATTGGGTAAGATGATTAAGTTAGGTTATTTAAGTGCCGTTAAAATGTGTTTGTGATTTATAGGCGACACTTCTACCAATGATGCCGAGGTTGTTAAGCTGCGACTGAACGTTGCGGTGAAAAGCTGATCGTGATTGTTGGATACCTCCTCCGCAATGGTAATTTGTTACATGCTTTCGTGTTGCACGAGAGATTTGGTGGATAGTCGCCATTTTGGTACAGCAAGTCTCACTTCAGCGAGTACATAGGGCAGCCAATTGTCATCTGCCGAGTCCTGTGGATTCGTAACATCTGTGGAGTCGATTTTTGGCCAGACTGTCGTCGAAGTATTGTTTGAAGCATCTTTTTTACGTAACCAGATAGTTGTCTCTTCATTTCTCTTCTTGTCTCTTCTTCAATTGCAGAAATTACTAAACTGACCACCGTTGGATGGTATTAATAATAAGTCAGAAGGGAAGAGGGACATTTTTATTTTGAGATTCAGTGAGTGTATTTTTTTTAAAGGGCGCGATTGACAGTCCGTGTTATATTTGTTAGTCAAGTATAATTTTAAATTATCAGTAGTTAAATTTTAGTAACGTTAGCCCGTTATTACCGTTACGTTAGCCCGTTTATAATTACACAACGAATAGGACTAAAGTTGACCTTAAGTACCAGAGAGAGGTTATTTGTTTAATGTTACCCAATAAAAGCTTCTAAAGGGATTTAATGTTTGTAACTGTGAGACCACCTCATTTTGCTCTGTGCCTAAGGCAAACATATTGTGATAACTTTTGTACTTTTAAATTAAGAATATTTTATGGTGCCTAAAGCAATATAAGAATTTTGGCATTGCCTAGTACAACTCATTAGGAGCCGAGAATTTGAGTTAAGTAGTTGATAACCTGTAAATGTTAAGCCAAGTGTGAATAGTGTAATTATGCAGTGTACAAAATCATAAATAAAATAGCTGTCATCACCGTAGTCTAATCATATTTTTCATGGGCTTAAAATTAAGAGGCACTTAAATATAATTATTTATCTACTTATCTCCTGACAAGTGCTGTTGCTCTTGTCAAATTTTTTGAATATCAAATTAATGAATTTATTGTTTTAAAATAAATGGTGGTTAAAAGTTATTGTTTTTTTTTGCGCTCCCTACCACTTTTCCGATATTTAAGAACAAGTCTCAGGCGCCCAGTTAAACAAGAGCGGACGTCTCATCCTAATTAAGAACTTAAGCCAATCACCAAAAAGCCTAAGGAATTCCAATCTAGCCGTGACATAACAAGTTCAGCAAGGGTAACTGCCGTTTCCCACACGAAACATCAGCATCATATAAATCTCATAAAAAGTACAATGTTTGCTTCTATAAGTTTTACTATTGTTAAGACATTATACGTGTATTAACAAGTACTATCCCTCATGCTCGGTACTGTTTTAAAGGGAAACGACTATTAAAATATATAAAAGATACACAAGATAATATTAAAAAGGTTTCGACAAACTTTTATCGGGCAAAATCGGACGCGCTTAGGGAGATCATAATCGTATACAACCGAGGAACTAAAATTTCTAAAAAAAAAATGGGAATAATAATTAATGCATTACCAATATGCTTGTTCATCTGTCAGCCTCCAAAGTTTTATTTTCATCAACAATATGAGGCCTATTTTTTATTGGCCCTTCCTTGAGTGCATTTCAATCACCCTATATTTAGAAAGAATATATGAATGAAAAATTAGATTTAACCCATTGAGTTTGTAAAAAAAGTAATTTAATATAGTTTTGCCCTATAATCATAACTACATATTTAATTAAAGGGAATGTTTATATTTAGTCATTTTGATTTAGTCTTATCATATTTGTTAAAGAAAAAGCAACATTATTGGATTCATTACCAGCTTCACACCAACATTTATTTACGTGCCACTATTACCGATTGCTTATCTGACAACGTATCAGTTAATTGTAAATTGATAATTGATATCAGTTCATTTCATCCACAATAAAAAAATCACCAAAACGTATCGAAACTAACTAAATCAAATATTAAAGTCATTGTTTTAAGACAGTGATTCTCAACTAGTGTTCCGCGGAACACTTGTGTTCCCTGAGGGTAGAGAAAGCGGTCGGCCAAAAAAAAAAAAATTGTAGCCCAAATTTGAAGTTATAAGTTATATAGTTTCAGGTAACACTAATAGCTGCAATGAGCCTATGCCTACAAATTCCAGTTTTGTTCACACTGCAAATAAAAAAATCAAAATTAGAAAATATTGCCAAGAATATTTGTCCTATGGTTTTATTTCTGTGGGGGATTCTAGTGCTCCGAACGGCCAATTGTAATTTGTTTTAAAACTTTTAACAGTTCATTAAGTGCAGCAAAACTGCTAAGGCGCTTACAAACAAATCATAGTGAGTACAAAGGCAAATCTATAGAATTTTTTCAACGGAAGTGAAGTGAAAAAAGTAAAAAGTATTTGTCCTCTCTAGTGGGTAGCAGCGTTAATGAAAAAGCATGTAAAGCCTCTTTTCAAGTAAGTTACCGTATAGCTAAGGCAGGAAAAGCGCATATTATTGCCGAAACTCTTATAAAACCATGCATAATAGATGTTGCTGAAACCATGATTAGTGAAAAATATAAAGATGTGAATTTAATAAAACTATAAAGATGCTGCCACTGTCAAATGAAACATACTGTACATAGGAGAATTTATGAAATAAGTAACGAAATTGAAAATACGGTTATTCGAAGGATAAAAGATAGTAGTTGGTACGCATTACAACTTGATGAATCAACATACGTGGCAGGGCTTCCAGTACTCCTTGTTATGGTCCAGTATGTACACAACAACTCTGCGGAAGAAGAAATTTTATTTTACAAACCTCTGAAAACCCATACAACTGGAGAGGAAATTTTCAACTTGGTCGATTCTTATATTACTGAAAAAGTACTTAATTGGAACAAATGCATTAATATCTGCAGCTACGGCGCAAAAGCAATGACTGGTAAATATTCTGGTTTTATTGCACGTGTTAAAAAATCCATTCAGAAATTGAAAGTAGACATTGTGTTATTCACTTCAGCAGTAAAACAAATGCCTGTCAGTCTTAGAAACGTTCTGGATGAAGTAGTAAAAATCGTAAATTTCATAAAGTCCATACCTTTGAATTCACGAATTTTTGCTGCTCTCTGTGAAGAAATAGGAAGTCAGTACACCACGCTCTTTCGGCACACAGAAGTGCGGTGGTTATCTCGCGGAAAAGTTTTGGTGCGCCTCTTCAGTCTGCCAAATGAGGTCTTGGTGTTTCTTAGTAACTTCTCATTAGAATTATCATCAAGAATAACTGAAGTCAAGTGGTTGCAACGTTTGGCCTATCTTGCCGATATCCTTTCGAGTCTCAATTAATTGAATATGTCACTTCAGTGAATATATATAACTACTTTCAGTTTATGACAAAATTGAAGCCAAAATAAAGAAAATACAGTTTTAGGAATCTTGCATAAACAGAAGAATAACTGAGTGCTTTCCTAAACTCCAGGATTTTATATCAGAGTCAAACACTCCACTTTCAGCAGAAATTACTTTAGATAATATAAGCAACCATCTTCATAATTTACAAGTTTAATTCAAACAATATTTTCCTATACGAGATGAAGATCTAAATTGGCTTCGCAATCCATTCTCAGTCACAATCGAAAATTTACATCAAACCTTACCGTAAAAAAATTGAACAGCTTATTGATATGGCAAACCCAAAACAACTTTTCATTCGGATAGTTGAGTTTTGGACCCAGCTTAGATGTGAATACCCAGAAATTGCCAATTGTGCTGTAAAAAAATTATTACCAGTTGCTACAACTTATCGTTGTGAAGTAAGATTTTCTTATCGTTGTGAAGTAGGACTTACAAAGACTGACCAGAGAAGTAAGTTCAATCCTGAAGCAGACATGCGAATACAACTTTCGAACATTGTACCTGATTTGGACGAACTTGTTTCACGCAAACAAGTTCAGCCATCCCATTAAGCTTAGATAGATGCAATGGTAATCATTAAAAAATAACTTTGGATAATTTCCTGTGTTTTTTAGTGATTAATATATTTTGTTCTTACACATTTTTTTAATTATCTATATTTGGAAGCTATAAAAGTAGCGTGATGTTGATATTTGGATGAAAAAATAATATCTCATTTTTAGTGCCTCAGGAAAAAAATATAAGTGCACTAGGGTTTCTCGCTCTACTGAAGGCTAAGAAACACTGATATAGAATATACTTAAATCAATTTAAAATTCATCTTCTATTACTGTTCTTAATCAAATGTTATCCTAAAGATGTTTCCTACGTTGATTCAAAAAAATTGTAGAGGTACAACTTTGAAATTATCAAACCGAGGTAATTTTATATCTCAAAGAATAAAGTCTTATTTATTTGTTCATACTTTTTTTGGAGATAAACATATGTGCACACTTATATATTTTACGACTGAAAATTTAAGTATTTAGTCATACTAAAAAGGTTAAGAACCACTGTTTTAACATAACACAGGTCGTTTTCTTAGTAAACTTATTGCTATATTATTTACGAATGCTTATTGTGTTTATAATATAGTTCTAACATGATAGATAATTACTTCATATTATCTATCATGAATTTATATTATGTTATCAAAAGTAAAATTACATATGAAAAGTAAATGTTGATCATTACATTTAGCAAAATAATACCATTAGAGAATAAGTATCCAAATGCAATAAATATTAAACAAATCAGTAGACATTATAATAAAATTCTGTTTACTAAACAATAAAGGCGTCCGATTTCTCGTTTGTCTATGTTTCTACAATATAAACAAATGCGTCGAAAACCCGAGAGCCGGATTTGCTATCTTAGGTTAAGCACATAGTGGAGCGGCGAGCAAAGCAGCGATAATAGAGTAACGGGCAAAGCAACCATAAGAGGAGGAGAACAATGAGTTAAGAGACACATAGTGAAACGTCGAGCTGAGAACAGATTATAATATTTTCAGCGGGATGGGATATATAGTTATATTTTACTTCTTCATGAAAATTGTAGTATGTATTAAGAAGTGTAAAGAGAAGAAGATTTAATGTTGATAGGATAAAAAAGGAATTTGCAGTCATAATTTATATCAACAGATAAGCGAGAATCCGAAAAAATTTCATTCTTATTTAAGAATGCACATTTCTACAGCTGATTATATTCTAGACAACGTAAAAGATAATGAAAAACTGCACAAATTTTAAAATTAATCCTATTGGTCCTGCAGAACGTTTAGCAGTTACATTTACTTCTCCTACTTAACTTTATGATCATAGTTATTTTAGTACTACTTTATAGCTTGAATATACATATACTTGACTGGACTATATTTTGCTAGTTTAAATCTAGGTTAAAATTTACATAAATATGTTTTTATGCATAATGCATTACATTTAAAATAAACGTCATCCCACATTTTATCCAATAAAAATCGGTTGTGCTGATTTGTATCTTTTTAGTCCCAGAGAGGTCTTTTCGCAAAAATAAAACTAATTAAAGTATCTACATCCGACGCGTATACTAAAAATACACGATAGACTGGCTTGTCAACAGTGATGCAGAGCGAGAAAATCAAACAATCTTGTACGTTTCTCTTTGTTCTTTCTTTCATGTGCTGTCAGCTCGCAACATTGCTCTTCTCTATGTGCACCTTCACGCAAGGACACTGGTTTGTTTTCGTCGCTCTGCTCTTCGCTATTATCGATGCTTTGCTCGCCGCTCCACTATGTGCTTAGCCAAGGCTAAGGCTAAGCTAAGTAGAGATTGTTTGATTTCGTTTGATTCGAGCAATATTGTTTGATTTTGTCGCTCTGCATCGCTGTCGACAAGTCAGTCTATCGTGTATTTTTAGTATGCGCAATGGATGTAGATACTAGAATTAGTTTTGTTTTTGCGCAAAGACCTTTCTGGGACCAAACAGATACAAATCATTAGAACCGATCTATATTGGAAAAAATGTGTAATGACGTTTATTTAAAATTTAATGCATTATGCATAAAAACATGTATATGTAAATTAACCTAGATTCAAACTATAGCAATATAGTCCCGATAAGTAAATAGTCAAGTTATAAAGTTGTACTAAAATAACTATGATCATAAAATTAAGTAGGAGAAGTAAATATCATTTCCTTAATCTTACTTTAATGTAACCGCTAAACGTTCTGTTGGACTAATAGAATTAATATTAAAATTTGTCCAGTTTTACATTAATCTATCTTTTATGTTCTCTAGAATATAATCAAATGTAGAAATGTGCATTCACAAAATAAGAATGAATTTTTTCCGGATTCTCGCGTAATTGCTGATATGTATAAATTATGGAATTCACTGTGCAATTCTTTGTTTATTGTTTATCTTATGAACATTAAATCTTCTTCTCTTTTCATTTTTTAATACACTACAACTTTCTTGAAGAAGTATTATATACCAACTAGATGATAACCCGTCGTAAAACGACTATCCATTACCAGGTCATATTTTATTTATCCAAATGAGTTGGGTTATT